>CM053565.1:51693643-51745871 GCA_028646485.1 Cryptoprocta ferox | reverse complement strand
TTTTATGTTTGTTTATTTTTGAGACAGAAAGAGAGCACGAGTGGGGGAAGGGCAGAGAGAGAGAGGGAGACACAGAATCGGAAGCAGGCTCCAGGCTCCGAGCTGTCAGCACAGAGCCCGACTCGGGGTTCCGAACCCACGAACTGTGAGATCGTGACCTGAACCGAAGTTGGACGCTTAACCAGCTGAGCCACCCAGGTGCCCCAAGCATCAGATTCTTGATCTCGGCTCAAGCCATGATCTCACGGTTCATGAGTTCAAGCCCCTACTCTGATGGTGTAGAGCCTGCTTGGGATTCTGTCTCTCCTTCTCTCTGACCCTTCCCCGCTTGTGCTTGCTCTCTCTCTCTCTCTCAAACTTAAAACAAAAATTAAAAAAAAAAAAAAAAAAAAAGAGAGATGCCTGGTGCCCTAAGCTGTCCCCTGCATTTTGTGAGTCTGGATTTCTCCCTGGCCCTTGGCACCATGGTCATCAGCCTGGAGGACAGGAACTTCAGGGACATGGTGGGGGTGCCAAATAAAGACAAGGCCTAAAGCTGGCCCCTCTTAACAGGAGCATCTGAGGCCAGGGAGGGACAAAAAGCCCCTGGTGCTCTGAAGGAAAGGCCTGGGACTTGCTAGCATTTGGAGTTGTGCCTGGCACACAGGAGGAGCTCCAGACGTGTGTGCTGACCAGCCCGGATGGCCTTGGCAGCGCCGCAGCACAGCTGGCTGGCTCTGCTGCTGGCATGGGTGACAAAGAATCAGCCCAAGTCCTGAGAGCTTTGGTTACTGGCTTGGCTTCCAAACTGGGAGTGTTCCATGTGGAAACTGGGGCTCCAGGGGTCCAGGAGAGCAGCCGCCCCTGCCCCTCCGGTCTGGTCCCTTATTAGCATCTGAGCTTTGTGTCGTCGTCACACTTCAGTAAGCAGAAGCTATGCTGCTGGGGACAGGGTGGTGACTGAGAAGACAGGCTTAGGGTCAGATAGGTTCAAGGCCCAGCTCTCCCATTTGGATGAGTTCCCAAGCCCATCTGCGCTTCCCTATCTGTAAAACGGGAATAAAAACAGTATGTAATAGGCTTGAAAGGATTTAATGACATAATCTGTGCAAAGCCTGGTGACTAAAAATATGTGACAACAGAAGTAAAGGGCTCTGACCAATCGGAACACAGACTGGTAGTAAACAACCAGCACTGCTCTGTGGGCTGAGTACGGCCCTGATATCAGGACTTAACCAGGAGCTCGATATCAGTATTATCAATATTACAGAAGCTGCCATCATTAATATTCCAGCAGGGCAAAGGGGGTCCAAATCAGAAGATAGGTTAGCCCTCTGGGAACGATCACAAAGAGAAACTCCCAGAATGAGTGAGAGGGTGGCCATCTGCTGAGAGCAAACATTTTCAGAGAAGGGATCTGTAGATATTAGCATGGGAGATGTGGACCCAAATCCCATCAGGGGTCCAGGCTGTGACTGCAGCAGAGAAGTCAGAGCTGCACGGAGCCCAGAGACCTCAATTGCCTGAAGAAAAACCGAGTCTAAATTTTTTTTTAAACATTTATTTATTTTAATAAATATCTCTCACTCGTGCTCTTTGTCTCTCAAAAATAAATTTTTTTTTTAAGTTTGTTTTTGAGAGAGAGACAGAGCATGAGCAGGGGAGGGGCAGAGAGAGAGGGAGACACAGAATCCCAAGCAGGCTCCAAGCCACCCAGGCGCCCTGAAAAACAAAGTCTAGCAAGAAGAACCCAAAGGCTAAGAACAGCCCAGAGATAGACTCTGGTAGGGAAGAGGTCGCCTCTAGAGTGCCTGTCTTCAGTCAGGAGCCAGGTCTCACTATGGCCTGCAAAAATGTGTGTCAGCAGCCTCTAGGCCTGCCGCAGCCACTGGGCATCTGGCTGGCCCTGTGGTATTTCCATCACTGCGGTGGGTATCACTGGCAATTCTGTCATGATACCTCAGTCCCGTGTGACAGCTGGCTCTGGCTGTGCTAATACTAGTGAGAGTTTCGGCCAGTAGAGAGCAGAGGACAGACCACTAGAGTGCCACCTTTCCCCTTCCCCAGTCCTGTGACATCTGGCCAGGAAAGTGGGAGGGAGGGTCAAAGGTCAGAGGCAGACTTCTCCTGAACCAATTTCAATGTAGCCTGCTAGATGAGATTCAAAAACAGAGTACACACATCTTTCACATAAGATCGATGTTTCAGAGTTCCTCAGCGAACAAACAGGAGCGCTTGCCCTTAGATCACATCCAGGTTCTGTAAGAACAACTAAAACAATACAAAGAACGAAGATAGGGTAAATGGATGTGTTTTCAATCAAAATGAAATAATGGAAACAAAAACAAAGGTGTAGGTCTCCCAGGCACTTGGGATCCCTCTCCCCTCTCATTTAGAAAGCTCTTTTCTCCCCCATCAGAGCACTTAGCCAGAGGGGGCCGGATTGTGTCTGCCTCCCACCCAAAGCATGAGAGCCTGGGGCTTTTATCTGGCCAATTGCACACAGGAGAGTCCACTGATGCCTGTTGAATTAATGGATGACTGATAATAACAGCAAATATTTATCCCTGTGCTTAAAAGGGCCAGGTGCTGGGCTGGGCACTTTATGAAGATGATCTCATTTAGTTCCTTTGATAACAGTTTGTTGGGAGGAACTGCTAGCCCCACTGTACAGAGGAGAAACTGAGGCTCAGATGGGTAAAGCATTCACAGAGAAAGGGCTGCCTCGTCCCACACGTCTCTGAGAGTGGGGAGTTGTTGGGAGGCATGGTTTATGAGTTTAATTCCATTTCAACCAGCCCCAAGGGCCACTCATTGTCTTGTCTTTTGTTTTGCCTACACTAAAAAATGGTTTACGGAGGAGTGCTCAAAGGGGGCTGGCCATCAGATGGAATTTGGGGTTGTTTTATTTATTTATTTTTTATTTTTGAGAGAGAGCGAGCATGAGCAGGGGAGAGGGGCAGAGGGAGAGACAGAACCTTCAGCAGGCTCCACAGATTGAGCCTACTTATTTATTTAAGTAGTTATTTAATTAAATATCTAATTATTTATTTGAATAATCTTTACACCCAACGGCGGGGGGGGGCTCAATCCTATGACCCTGGGATCATGACCTGAGCTTAAATAAAGAGACGATCAACTGATTGAGCCACCCGGGTGCCCCCCAAGGTTTTTTTTTTTTAAAACAGCTTTTATTGAGGGGTGCCTGACTGGCTCAGAAAGCTCGACCCTTGATCTCAAGATCTTGAGTTGGAGCCCCACGTTGGGTGTAGAGATTACTTAAATAAAAAATTAAACTTAGGGGCGCCTGGGTGGCTCAGGTTTAAGCGTCTGACTTCGGCTCATGTCATGATCTCGCAGTTCATTAATTTGAGCCCTGTGACGGGCTCTCTGATGACAGCTCGGAGCCTGGAGCCTGCTTCAGATTCTGTGTCTCCCTCTCTCTCTCTGTCCCTCCCCTGTTCACGCTCTGCCTCTCTCTCTCTCTCTCTCTCTCTCAAAAATAAATAAGCATTAAAAAAATAAACTTAAAAACAAAACAGCTTTATTGAGATATATGACACATATCATACAATTCACCCATTCAAAGTGTAAAATTCAGTGGTTTTAGTATACTTGAAGATATGTGCAGCCATCACCCCGGGCAATTTTAGAACACTTTCCTCTCCACAAAGTTATCACTCTTTATCCCCTCCATTTCCCTCCGCCCTAAGCAACAGCTAATCACCTTTCTGTTTCTGCAGATTTGCCTACTCTGAACATTTTGTGTTTATGGAATCATACAACTTGTGGTCTTTTGTGACCAGCTTCCTTCATTTACCATGTGTTCAAGGCTCAACCATGTAGTTCCATGCCATGTATCAGCCCTTCACTCTTTTTATGCTTGAGTAAAATTCATTGTTATGGACATGTCGCGTTCGTTCTCTTTATCCATCTATCCCTTTGGGTTGTTAACACCTCTTTTTTTAAAGTTTATTTATTTTTTTAGTAATCTCTACACCCCGTGCGGGGCTTGAACTCATGACCCCGAGATCAAGAGTCACATGCTCCTCCAACTGAGCCAGCCAGGCGCCCTCAGTTGTTACCACCTTTTGGCTAATGTGAATAGTGCTACCATGAACATTAATGCAGAAGTTTTGTGTGGACCTACTTTTTTTTTAATGTTTATTTTTGAAAGACATGAGGGAGGGGCAGAGAGAGAGGGACAGAGGATCTGAAGCGGGCTCTATGCTGAAAGCTGAGAGCCCGATGCGGGGCTGGAACCCACAAACCACATGAGATCGTGACCTGAGCTGAAGTCTGGAAGCTCAACCGACTGAGCCACCCAGGCGCCCCTGGACCTATGTTTTCAATTCCCTTGTGTACATACTTAGGAGTGAAATTCCTGGGTCACAGGGAAACTCTACGTTGAGCATTTGGTGGAAATGCTTAACTGTTTTACAGTCCCATCAGAGACTGAGGGTTCTGATTTCCCCACATCCTCAGCAACATTTGCTATTGTCTTTCATGGGGGTGAAATGACACCTCATTGTGCTTTTGATTTGCATTTCCTTAATGCTAATGATGTTGAGCACCTTTTCAAGTGCTTATTGGCCATTTGTAATCTTGGGGAAAATGTATGTTCAAGTCTTTTGCCTATTTTAAAGTTGTTTGTCTTTTTTGAGTTGTAAGAGTTCTTTATGTATTCTTGATACAAGGTCCTGAAATTTAGGATTGGCAAATATTTTCTCCCATTCTATGGGTTGTCTTTGTACTTTCTTGTGTCCTTTGATGCACAAACTATTTTATTTTGATGAAGTACAACATCTATTTTCCTTTTATCTCTTGTGCTTTTGGTGTCATATCAAAAAAGCCTCCACCTAAGCCAAGGTCACAAAGATTTACCCCTATATTTATTTCTAGAAGTTTTCAGAGCTGCATTTGAACATTTTTATTAAAACATTTTTTTTAAATTTTATTTTACAGAGAGAGCGGGCAAACGGGGAAAGGGGCAGAGGGAGAGAGAGAATGTTAAGCAGGCTCCGCGCTGACTGTGGAGGCTCGATCCCATGACCCTGGAATCAGAACCTGAGTGAAAATCAAGAGTTGGAGGCTCAACTGACTGAGCCACCCAGGCGCCCCAAGAGCCGCATTATTTATTTATTTATTTTAGTGATTATTTTTGAGACAGAGAGAGACATAACATGAGCGGGGGAGGGGCAGAGAGAGAGGAAGACACAGAATCTGAAACAGGCTCCAGGCTCCCATCTGCCAGCACAGAGCCCGATGCGATGCGGGGCTCGACTCACAAACCGCGAGATCACGACCTGAGCTGCAGTCGGAAGCTTAACCAACTGAGCCCCCCAGGCGCCCCAGATCTGCATTTTTTTAAAAATTGAATTGTAAATGACATACAGTGTTAAATTAGTTTCAGGTGTTCAACATAATGATTCAACAATTCTATACATTACTCTGGGCTCATCATGATGAGTATCAGAGATGCATTTTAAATGCAGTGCTCCACTCTTCGGGCAAACCCCCCAGCAGACCCCAAGCTCTGTCCCCGGCCACAGCTCCCCACAAAGCCCCCACGCGAGTCCCAAACAGGCTGCTTAGATTTCAGCATTCCTGCTTCACGGTTTCATATAGATGCAAATACGGACAGGCGTCCAGGCGGGGACAGCTTGCAGGTTCAGGACGCAGGCTGGTGAAAGAGGAGGCGGTGAGTGTCAGATGCTGGGTCCAAGGCTCAGGACTGAGGAAGCACCTGCTGGGGCCGACAGCCCCACCTACCTTGGCAGCCGAGGTAGGTCCTTCCAGGGGAAGCTGGGCCCACTGCTGTCCACTGCCCCTCCTTCACCCTTGCGTTGCTAGCAGTTATGACAGCGGGGCTACTATAGAAGAGGGGCCTGTAGAAAGCGACTCCCTGGTCACCACCAAACTCGGCTTTCCTCGCCTCAATTTACACATCGCGCCAGGCCACCCTCTCAGAGACCCAACCAAGATCGGGGTCTGATGACCTCTCACAGCGGCAGGACTCTAGGACCTGGGCGAGCCCGTTGGGAAACTCAGGTCGGCTGGATGCCAGCTCCGCTGCTCAGGCTGTGGGTGAATGGCCTGGGCGGGGTCGGTAGCACAGAAAGGGGCACGAGGGCCAGGGCAGCTCAGACCTTCCAGTCCAGCCAACACCACTCGAGCGGGCCCCCGCCGGCCTTTGCCAAAGTCCGCCGCCTTCCGCCGTGCGGGTGCCGGGGAGATCCCAGCCCGAGCGCCCAGCAGGTGGCTGGGGCGGCGCGGCGCGGGGGGCGGGCCCGGCGCGGCGGGGGCGGGAGGCGGCCTGCAGTGGGGGCGGGGGGCGCGTGCAGGAATGCGCGCCGCCCCCGCGCGGCCCCGCCCCGGGCATCCCGCGCCGACCTGGCCTCGCTGCAGGGTGAGCATCATGGCCGCTTGGAGACAGCCCCAGGCCGGGGAGCTGCTGGCCCAGGCCCGCAGAGCGTTCCGGGAGGAGTTCGGGGCCGAGCCCGAGCTGGCGGTGTCGGCGCCGGGCCGCGTCAACCTGATCGGGGAGCACACGGACTACAACCAGGGCCTGGTGCTGCCCATGGTGAGGGGCCGGGCGGGGGCGGGGGGGCTCGAGCCTCCCCAGCGGCGGGGCAGGGCCTTAGGCGCGCGGGGAGGTGTCTAGTCCCTGCGAGGACGTCGGGCGGCCGCGCCGAACTTTAGCCATCCTGCCCCGGGTTGGGGGGGACGAGCACGTGGGAGCCCCCCGGGGACGGGGTATTTCCCGCGTTGCAAGGGAGGAAGCGGGGGAATCCGCGAGGAAGTAGGCGAGGAGGGGGTGTGCCGGCGCCTCTCCGCTCAAGCCCGCCCTCTGTGGACGTGATCCTCCCCATCACCCCGGGACCAACCTCAACTTGTGTGGCTCCAGTGTGGCTTGCGGGATGGGCGCGCTTCGGACTTTGGCCTCTGGGGGCCCCAACCGCAGACCTGGGGGAGCTAGCCTCAGACCTCCTGGCCCAACCCGTTCAGGAGGAAACTGAGGCCCAGAGAGGGCTAGTGATTTGCTTAAGGTCACACGGCTGGTTCTCGGTGGGACCGGAGTCCGGCCTCTCAGCTCTCAGCCTGGGGCTCTAGTTCTGCCTGGTGCGGCTTGGCAAGCGAGTGGGTCCAGCGCCCCGGAGGCCACCCCAGAATGGGAAGGCATCAGTTGGAGCTCCTCTGATTCTCTTATGCTGCTCGGTGCCCCACGACTGGGAGCCCACGTTCAGGGCAGAGTCCAGGTCCACACTTCTGCAGCACTGGCCCCACCCCCGAGGACCCAAGGGCAGGACCCAAGCCCCCAGGGCCAGCCCTCAAGTTCTTCCCTAGGACCCCCCCCCCCCCAGCCTGAATTCCTTTCTTGTTGAGCCTCAAAAGGAATCTGCCTGAAACTTTTTATTCCTTGGAACTTTAGTATCAGAAAAGCCTCATCCATGGGGCGGCTGGCAGAGGCTTTACATACTCCCTGTCTCTCCGGCCAGGCGCTGGATCTTGTGACTGTGCTGGTGGGCAGCCCCCGGGCAGACGGCCTTGTCTCCCTCCTGACCACCTCCGAGGATGCTGATGAACCCCGGCGGCTCCAATTTCCGCTGCCCACAGCCCAGCGGTCCTTGGAGCCTGGGACCCCCCACTGGGCCAACTATGTCAAGGGAGTGATTCAGCACTACCCAGGTATGGGGACTACGTCTGAGTCAAGTTCATGCTAGTAGTTAGGAGCACCACTTCTCCCCTGCAAAGCTCCTTAGCTCATCCAATCCACCATGGGGTAACATACAAGGGGAGGGTATCCCCGTTTTACAGAGGATGGAACTGGTACCCTGAGGGGTTCCGGAACTTGTCCTGAGCTGCCCATTATATGATTAGTGGAGCCAGGATTCAAGCCCCTAGCCTGTTGGCCTCTAGAGCCCTGAATCAGGAGGAGAGTTGGGAAGACTGTGTCCCAGGAACCTCAGGGGAGGAGGATGGAGACACAGCCCCGGAAGCAGCTGTCAGGCAGTTGCCTCTCTTCAGAACAAAATATGTGCCCTTCGTGGGCCCATCGGCCCAGATGGTCCATCTTACCGTCACCCATTCTTTCCAGCTGCTCCCCTCCCTGGCTTCAGTGCGGTGGTGGTCAGCTCAGTGCCCCTGGGAGGCGGGCTGTCCAGCTCGGCGTCCCTGGAAGTGGCCACGTACACCTTCCTGCAGCAGCTCTGCCCAGGTACTTCCTAGACCCCAGCCCTCCTTCCCAGAGGTGTCCTTGTGGTCAGAGATTCTTCCTCTGCTGTGGCTTCGGGAGGAGGGTGGGGAATCTCTCTGGAGTGTTGCTGGAGCTCCCACGCGCCCCCCCCCCCCCGGGCCCCAGCCTCCTCACCTCCCCCTGTGCCGCAGACTCGGGGTCCATAGCTGCCCGGGCTCAGGTGTGTCAGCGGGCCGAGCACAGCTTCGCAGGGGTGCCCTGTGGCATCATGGACCAGCTCATCGCACTGCTGGGGCAGAAGGGCCACGCACTGCTCATTGACTGCAGGTCAGGGGCTCCCCTTCTACCCTCCCACCTCATCACGAGGAGCTTCTGGGTGGAGCGTGCCCACCGCCTGGTGTGGTAAGCAGACACTTGGGGCTTGTCATCTCCCCACTCCAACTCCATGCCAGGTCCCTGGAGACAAGCCTGGTGCCGCTGTCAGAGCCCAGGCTGGCCGTACTCATCACCAATTCCAACGTCCGCCACTCACTGGGCTCCAGCGAGTACCCTCTGCGGCGGCGCCAGTGTGAAGAAGTGGCCCGGGCCCTGGGCAAGGAGAGCCTTCGAGAGGTGCAGCTGGAGGAGCTGGAGGGTGAGATCAGTCTGGGCATCCTGGGGGGCTGCCAGGCCCTTGATGTGGCCTTGATTCTCCTGTGTACCCCGTCCTCTCCAGGGGCCTCTGCTATGCTCTGCCCACTCCCCCTACTCCTGCAGACCTAGGGCTCCAACCTCAGCAGGGCTGCTTGAAATCTTAACATTGTTCTTTCTAATAGGAGGATTACGTTTTCTCTGTGGAAAATGTAGGAAAACACACAGAGGAAAATAACAAGCTAGAGGGCCGCCACCCGGAGATAGCAGCCACCGCCAACACCTCCAGTGTTTTTCTACATCTGCATTAAGTTCAGTGTAGGCAATATTGTCACTTGCTTTTTCTTTTACTAACATCTCAGAACCGTTTCCTGTACCATTAGAGGCGCATCATCAGCAAGGCTTCTAAACTGCAGGGTGTATCGTAACTTAATCATTTTCTGATAACCACACGTGATGCGGTGGTGAACGTTTTCATACACGAGTCTCTCTCATAATCTTCTTGGAATTAGATTCTTAGGAGTAAGATTGCAGAGGCAAAAGATGCACATATTTTAAAGGTTCCTGATACACGCATCCAGGAAGATAGGGTATGTAATAGTTTGAGGGTCAGGTAAATACGACCTCGCTTTGTCATACTGTGTGGATCAGATGCCCTCATTACTCTCATCGTCTTAGATGAGGAATCTGCAGTAAGTGGCAGTGCTGAGACTCGAACCAGGCATGTTAGCCCCCTATAGCCCATACTCTCAGCCACGGGGCCAGGCTGCTGACCTTGGGAGTTGTGCCCTCCCTGGCAGTGTGCGGGTGCCCATTTGGGGGACCATGGCCGGCCCCGTGGGACCGGCTTGTCCTTCTCCTTGGTGAACTGTCACGTTCATGCCTGCCTCGCCTGCTCTGTGCAGGTGACCTTAGTGGAGGTGTTCACGCTTGAACGCTTTGGCTGTCCTTTCTCTCCACTGTATCCCTTCCCCACCACTCCTGGGGGCTGGGGGGGGGTGTCTCCCCCACCTTGGGGACAGTGCTGCCCTCTGCCTTCTCCAGAGTCCTGTGCCAGAAGCCCTGCTTTCCCTCCTTCCTGTCCTCTGCCTGGCTTCTCCCCTTCTGCTTGGGAACCTGGCCGGTTTTCTTGCCTTCTAAAATCGAGTCCTTTTCCTGTGTCCATCTTGGAAGAAGACCTAATGCTTATGGCCCCTGTTTTCTCATCTCCACTCATTTCTCAGTCCTCTCAGTCGGCCTGCCCCTTGCCCCTGCCCCTGGGCACAGCAGCGCTCCTGGGGTCCCCCCCCAACACACCACACCCGCGGCTTGCACTCCCTCCCCCTCACAGTCCTGTTTGTCTGTGCGTGCCTGCCCCTGGCTTTGTCCTCAGTGCATGGCACCTGCCACCACTGCACCAGAGAGGAGCCTGCAGCCCCTTGTTTTCCCCGCTGGAGCCCCTCCCCCCATTTCTACCTGCAGTCCTGGGGCCTGGACCCCCAAGGGAACTCATCATCCTTTGTCCCCTATAGGCTTCTCGCGCTGAGCTCCCCTTATCTGTGATTTCCTCACCCTTGTCACTCCTGTTTGAAACCTCAGTCCCCTATGCTCTCACTATCCCCCCCGCCCCGTCTCCAATCTCTGTCTCCCCTCCATTTCTTCTTCCCCCACATCAGGCCCCTCGCTGGTTTCTGACTGTGTAACAGCTGCTTTCTGGGTCCCTGGTTCCTGCGCCTCCCAGCTTGGGCTCTCTGCCCAAGGCAGTCACTTTTGTCCACTAGAGCTCAGCTCCAGCCCTGCCCTGCTCCAAACCCTGTGTGGCATCCAGAATGAAGTAGCAGAGTCCCCCGGTGCCCTGGGCTGCCCCTACCGGCTCGGCTTGTTCTCCCCACCTCAGCGTTGGCCAGCAGGACTGCCTATTCCTGGTGGGCCCTGTGTCCTGCCTTTTGATCTTTGCCTGGGCTGTACCCCAACTCTGGAGCCCCAGCCCTTGGAGGCTCCCCTGATGCTCCAGTGTAAACAGTGGCAGGATTTCTTCTCCCTCTTGTGTTACCGTGGACTCCTGAAGGCAGGACCGTGTCCCCCTAACCTTGGAAGCACCAAGTCTGGGGCTTACCCTGACTACTGGGCACCTGCTGTGCACCAGGCACTTTGCTGGCATGGGAGCACTACACGTGTCTGCCCACTCAGTGCATCGTGGGTCCCCCAGAGTGACTAGGGGTCCCATTTTATAGTTGAGGAGGGAAGGCTCCAAACCTTAGTCACCAACGCAAGGTTCTGCTTACAGCTTTGTCAGAAGCAGGTCTATGACTGGAGACCCCTCTCCCTCCCCCCACCCCCACTCCCACCCCTGCCCCCTGGCCTCCCACCCCAAGGCCACCACCCTGGTGACCCCATCCCTCCATCTGCAGGGGCCCAGAGGTGGTGGGTGGCAGGTCTGACCCGTTTCCCTTCCCAGCTGGCAGAGAGCTGGTGAGCAAGGAGGGTTTCCGGCGGGCACGACATGTCGTGGGCGAGATCCGGCGCACGGCCCAGGCAGCGGCTGCCCTGAGCCGAGGAGACTACAGAGCTTTCGGCCGCCTCATGGTAGAGAGTCACAACTCGCTCAGGTGAGGACTCCTGGGTGCCTGTATCTTCCAGGCATGGGCTGTCCCCAGGGCAGGGTGGGGACCAGGCCTAGGCCCGCCCTCTCCTGTATTCTCTCTGCAGGGATGACTATGAGGTGAGCTGTCCAGAGCTAGACCAGCTCGTGGAGGCTGCGCTGTCGGCACCTGGGGTTTACGGCAGCCGCATGACTGGTGGTGGCTTCGGTGGCTGCACCGTGACCCTGCTGGAGGCTGCCTCCGTTCCCCAGGCCATGCAGCACATACAGGTGGGTGGGTGCCAGTGCCTGGGTGTGGGAGGGATGGAGAAAGGGGTTCCCAGGGCCCTGCCACGCTTAGACCTCACCTGCCTCTCCCATAGGAGCAGTACAGCGGTACCGCCACCTTCTACCTCTCTCAGGCGGCCGATGGTGCCAAGGTGCTGCACTGGTGAGGCGCTCCCCGGGATGGCACCCGGTAGGCATCGGGCCTGCCAGGCAGCGCGTCACCAAGCTCCAGGCCTCTGGCGCCTCCTGCCCTCCGCATCTGGGTGCTCAATAAACTTGTGCCTCCCACCATGATAACCCGCCTGCCTCTAGAGGTGGGTGTATGCTTGGGGGTCAGAGAAGCGTGTGTCAGAACCTCCCCCCTGCTCTGTGCTGGCCGTCCCTGGAAGAACGGACAGGGCAGAGCCAAGCGGTAGCGTAATCTTTTATTAAGTGCAGAGCGAAGCTGGGTCCTCGTCATGCTGGTCCGAGCTCTCTGATTACACACAAACGGGCTTGGGCCTGGGGTGAGGGCGTAGCGGCCAGAAGGGCCACCTGGGGCCTCTGCTCCTTTCACTGTCTCCAGAGGACACTACCCTCTGCCCTGTAGTCAGATGTGCTGGCCCTGTGACCAGCATGGGCGTGTGCTGAGGCTTCGGGGGGGTCCAAGGGTGGAGGAGCTGAGGCAGAGCCAGGGAGAGGAGGCAGGGTGGGGGCCCAGGTTCCAGGCACTGTCAGGTAGGGTGGAGGGCTCAGGTCTGGAAGAACTGTTGGTCCACCTGGGTACTGAGGGTTCCACTGGTGGTCAGTGTCCGGCTCACGAACTCCTGGGTCACGTGGCGGGTGAGGGAGCCACTTGCTTCCAGGCGTTGGGACCCCAGAGTCAGTCCATCTGCGGGGGGAAGAAGCACTGAAGGACCCTGCCTGGGTCCCTGTCTCTCCTGCTCCGTTAGCTCTGTGCTCCCCCAGGAGAACCAGGATCCCCTGCCCAGCAACTCACCCAGGAAGAAAGGCTCCGTTGTGCTGGTGTGGGTGGTGGTGATGCTGCTATACTCGCCCGGCAGTTGGTGCTGTAAGAGCCCGGGGTGGCTGCCCAGTTGTGGGAAAGGGCCTGGCATGGGCAGATGAGCCAGTCAGGGATGGTGCCAGGAGATGTGGCCAGAGAAGGGGTAGGGGTGAAGAATGGACAAGCCCCCTACCTCCGTCTTGGGACTCGATGGTGATGATACCCTCACGCTCTGGCCCATAGCCTTGGGTGGTCTTGGCCTGCACCTTGAACTTGTAGGGCACGTTCTCACTGAGGCCCGGCACTGTCAGCCGGCTCTCAGGGCTGTCGCCATCCACCAGGAACGTGGTGGCTGGCTCTGGGCAGGGAAGATGCCTTTAGCCTCTGTGGCTCCCTCTCCACCCCTCCCCTGGCCACCCCTGATGTGGGGGCGGGCAGCACCTCCTCCATGGGCCATCTCACAGGTCACCAGGTAGCCGAGGATGTCCCCATCGGGCCTGCGTGGCCGTTCCCAGCTCAACTGCAGCGAGTCTGGGCTCAGGGCAGTAAACACCAGTGGGCCCGGGGCGCTGGGTGTGCTCAAAGTGAAGGTGGAGCCTGGGGGCAGCAGAGCAGGAGTGTCAGTGTGTGGGTGACTTGTGGATATCATGGGGGCAGCCATGGAGTAGGGGAGTCAACTCACCTGGCAGGGGGCAGAGTGGGCTCTGGGGGTGCACCTGCGACTCGATGGTGATGACACCCTCGCGCTCTGGGCCCCAGCCTTCCTGGCTCTGGGCCCGCACACGGAACACATAGGAATGGTTGGGCAGAAGGTCTTCCACCACCACCGAGGTCTGGCTGGGGCTGGGGATGTTGAGCCGATGCAGCTCCCCTGGGGCAGGCAGACAGTGGGACAGCGTTACTCCTACCCCTGGCCCCATCCCACCCCTTCCCTAGGCTGCCACTGATCATCACTCACCCAGGATCAGCTGTGGTTTGGGCACAGGTGGGGACCAGCCTGGCATGGGGTGGCTGGTTGTTTAGGTTGTACACTACACAAGGGATGAGTGGAGCCTAAAATCCCACCTACATTCTGCCTGTTTATGGGCCCAGGTCACGGTGCTGTGAGTTTGTCTTCCCAGGGAAGCCCCGCTTCCCAGTTCCCACAAAAGCATCTCGCAGGCCAGCGGAGGCCCTGGACCCGTCCCTACGTCAGTGAAGCCTTGTTCAAACGACCTGGAGAGAGGCCCGGGGAGCTGGATGAGAACTCGAGAGGAGGCAGTGACGGGCAGCGAGGAGCACGGAAGGGAGACCCTCTCAGGGAGTCTGGTGGGGGACCCTCAGTGTCGAAGGGCCTTGGGTGGATTCCTGTGCGGCCGGGTGCCCCAGCCCTGCAAGCCGCCAGCCCGCCAGCAGCGGTGCCTCACCGCCGTTCAGCAGCTGGTACTCCACGCTGTAGCCCTGCAGCGCCAGCTCACACTGCGGCTCCTGCCAGCTCACTTTCAGGGACGTGGGTCCCAGGGCTGAGAACACCAGGCGGGTGGGTGTGTTGGGCACACCGGCAGCCAAGCGCGAGCCTGAAGACAGGAGGCCACGGTCAGGGTGTGGCAGGGGTCGCTGGGCGGGAGCCCTCCCTGTGACCCCGCGCAGCTGTCCCATCCCTGCTGACCGCTGGCCTGGCGGCTCACTCAGCCTGCAACACCCTGGCCGGGCCGCCCAGCGCCTCCCCGGATGTCGCAGAGTGGGTGTGGGCCCTGCCTGCGCCCAGAGAGGGTGACAGAAGTTGGCCACCCTTCCAGCCCTCCTCAGCTGGCCTGGCCTCTCCTCTCCCCCCAGCCCATCACCCCAGGAAGGGCAGAGGCTGTGTTAGGCATCAGCACTGATGGAAATGGAATGGAGGGTGAGGTGCTGGGTTTGGGCAGTGGCTGCGATGAACAGATGGCTGACAGATGGAGCAGGACAGCTGTGGAGGCACAAGATGGCCACCCCTGTACTACCTGGGCCCCGAGAGGGCGCTGCTGGCTGCCCGGCCAGGATTATAGTGTCTCGGGAGTCCCCAGAGGGAGGGAACCCTTTCATCTGAGCCCGACTCAGGGACCCGAGGGCCCAGGACAGCGGAAGCCTGCTCCTCCCCTCTTCCCAGATGGGAGGGAGGCCTAGGGCAGGACAAAACAAGAGTGAGAGGGCAGGAAGTGCGTGCGGGGGAGGATGGGCAGTGGGCCTCCGGGAGCTGGAAGGGAGAGAGGCAGGGTCAGCGGCAGAGGCAGGGCTGGGGACACTCACTGTGGGAGGACAGGGAGGTGAGGGTGGAGTAGTCCCTGGGCAGCGTGGCCGAGTGCGAGTGTTCCGTGCGCGTCAGCGAGTGGTAGTCCCGCGTGAGGGTGGAGGATGTGCTCAGCACCCGGTGGGGCAGGTGTGGGCTCAGGTGGCTGCTGTAGGCGGCGTTGGCCACAGTCATCCTGTTCAGGGAGTTGGCGCTGCCTGGGAAGGCTAAGTCCATCCGCCCGTTCAGCAGGTGCTCTGTGGGAGGAGAGCGGGATCACTTGGGGCAGGTCTACACCGGACCCAGAGCCCCCTGACGCCGGCTGTGGCCCTGGGAATTCCTAGGATTGCCTACCCTCTGGGGGGGCCTCGCTATAAAGAAAACCAGCGTCTCTCGGCCCACCAGGGGGAGCCGCTCAGTGTTCCTGGCAGAGTCCGAGGGGCCACACAGGCTTCCTGCAGCCCGTGTGTGTTAGCGCTGCGCGCCGCCAGTGGGGAGCGTGCGCGCACTGCTGACCCCGCCGGGAGACCTACTGCCCTTGCAGTCAGCCCCAGCCTGGGGGAGAGGCCAGATGCCTGCCCTCGTGTCCCTTGAGACCTCTGAGGGGGTCTCCTCGGGTACCAGGGCCTGTCCCCAGGGCACAACAGACTTCCTGCTTGGAGGAGACCACGAGTGCCTGCCCCAGGGCTCCCTCGGCTCTGGGGGGTCCGCCTCCGCGCAGGAGCACCTCCCCAGGTTGGGCAGCCGGACCACAGGGGGCTCGGGCTGGCCCCTGGCTGGGGGCGGGGGCGGGGCGCGCCGGGCAAGCCCGTCACCTCCGGGGGGCCTGGGGGTGGCGCCGCGGGCCAGGCCGCCACCCTCCCCGCCCGCGCCCCGGTCCGCGCAGTCTTCCGGGGGACCGCGGGGCGGCTCGCCGTCGGAGGAGCGCCCGCTGCTGGCCGACAGGCGCGGGATGAGCTCCGGGGGCAGCCGCCACGTGACGCGCCGCAGGTCCAGCTCCTCCCCCAGCAGGGGCTCGAACTTCCAGCTGCCGCCTTGGGAACAACGAAGGGCCGCGTTGGCACCGCCGGCGGGCGCGGGCGGCTGCGGGAGGGGGCGCGGCGGGGCGGAGGCCAGCGACGCGAGCCCGTCCTCGGCTCTCCGGAATCCAAGTGTGTCGGGGGGACGGGGTGGTCGCGGAGCAGGCGACGGGCAGGACCCTCAGCCCGCGAGGCGGAAGAGGAGCCCTTCCCGTGTGAGCCAGTGCAGGCGGGGCTGCAGCTGGGGAGGATAAGACCCCAGGGGTCGCCCTGGCTCTGTCACTAACTGTGAGGCCTCTTGCCCTGAGCCTACTGGAGAGATTACTGTCTCCCCTGCCTGCCTCCCAGGGACGGTTCCAGAAGCCACAGAGTGCATCACAGATCGTGTTCACAGCTGAGCTTTCTCTCATACCCTCAAAACCCCCGCGACCCTTGGGCTTGGGTTCCTTAAGTCCAAGCTCAGCTCTGTCAGGGCACGTAGGTGTTCACAGGGGGGCCTGAGGCTTAGGCAAGGATGGAAGAAAGTAGAAATCCCAGAGAATCTTCACTCGTGGCATTGTATGATTGGCATCCTATTTTACAGATCAGAAAACCGAGGCACAGAGAGGGTGAGCAGTTCATCTGATGTCCCACAGCAGAGCCAGAGCTAAAACTGAGCACCAGGGAGTCCGGCCAAGGACCCTTTGTACCACACTGCAGGGAATGAGGAGGGAGGAGGAGCGGGACCAGGGGACGGCGCAGGGGGCACTGCCTCACTGACCCTGGGCGGGTGGCTGCTCTGAGCTCCTGGGTCATGCCTGCCTCCTCCCACATAGCCTTGTCCCCGAATGTCCTGACTCGATGGCACAGCCGGTGAGCCTCCCAGGGGCAAGGCTGTGTTTCCACACGGGCCCGTGTGCATGAGCCTGCATGACTCTGTGTGCATCCGCTCCCAAGCAAGTCTCTCCCTGCGCTTATACGCAGACGTGCACACGACCGCATGTGGGCCACGTTGGCTTTGTCCCCTCGACCCAGGGCCAGTATGATGCCTGCCAAATGGCAGGCTCTGGAGCTGAGAGGGACTTCTAGTCTTGATCTCTAGGCCCAGCGGTCATTGGCCCCTTTGCTTTCTCTGGACACCAGTGACAGCCCCACCTCCTGCCCAGGACTTCCTCTCCTGCATCCCAGGCCCACTCACCAGTGTCGTCGGAGACACTAGGCCTCTGGCTGCCAGTAGGGGAGCGTAGTACTTCATCGCTGTACATGAGGAAGCTCTCGTAGTCTTCCCCACACTGGGCGTCCACGATGGGGATGTCCGGGATGATGGGGACTGCAGGGGCAGGAAGGGTGAGCCAGGGACCCAGCCTCCTGTCCTCCCCCTCTCCACCCTGAGCCCTGCCCCCCCCCCCACTCACTGGACATGGGCCGCTTGGGCTGGGTGGCCAGGTTGATGATGGCCTCCCGCTCGGGCCCCCAGCCTGCCCCATTGCGCGCCTTCACCGTGTAGCGGTATGGCTGGGACTCCCGCAGGTTCTCGATGAGCAGCATCCGCCTTTTAGGACTGTCCACCAACACCTTCTTCATGGGCCCGATGGGTCCTGGGGCAGGGAGAGGGCCTCAGAGGGGTCCTTCTAGGTTCCTGCCTGGCCCAGCCCCGCCTCTGATGCAACAGCACTGCTGCATGGGCCTCTGAATCGCACAGAGAGGGCGCAGGGGACAAGGCAGAGAGCAAACAGCTATTGGAACTCCTGTGTCGTGCCGCGCCCTGAGAACCCAGGTGTGCCCGATTTAAAACAGGGTCACCAACTCTCCGAAGGGCTCATCCTTAAGTGGCAGAGCCAGGAGTAGACTCAAGGTGGCGCCGTTGTCACCTTTACCGATGGGTAAACGGTCCTGTGTCCAGGGCGCCTCCACCTGACACACACTCCGACGGTGAGGGGGCCTATGCCTCAGTGTCCACACAACCAAACCGCAAGTGCTCCGTTGAGGAAGTGAAAGCGGAGACGCCCACCCCAGCTACCCCATGGTCACAGGAGCAAGGACTGGAACAGAGGGGTGGGCTCAGGGAAGCTGCCCTCCGGGCAGAGCTAAGGGGTGGGGTGAAGGGTGTAGAAGGGGGACAACAGTGACAGGAGAGCAGAGGCCAGCCAGCTCTCCTCCACTCACACCTAGAAGGGCAGACACGCAGCCCTGGGAGAAAGGAGCAAGTGACCCCCGTTGCTCTGAGCAAGTCATGGCATCTGGGCGCAGACACTGCAAGAAGTGCCCTCCCGTGCTAGAAGGCTTCTGGGAAACCAGAGAAGGCACAGAAGGATGGAGGCCAGAAATGGTCCCAGTTTCCAAAGAGGACCAAAGGAGGATTCTGGAAAATGATGCCCCATAAGCTTGATGTCCACCCCCAGCAAACAACTGTGGTTAAAAAGAATTGATTGGTGGAGCCCCATCAGCCTGGGGTAGGGGGGATGTCTCTAGCTGCCAAGGTGGGCACTGTTTCGGCCCACCTCTCACATCTCTATCAGCTAGTGGGAGCAGCAGAGAGGGGCACCCACCAAAGTGCTGATGCCCTCGGCCAGGAGGGCCATCCAGCACATTCCAGGACACAGCTGAGACCTCAGCAGACTGAAGCCCTGGCGGAAATCATCAGGGATGAACTTTGGACAGGGACAGTATCACTCCTGGGATGAAAGGCGGGGTCAGAGGAGACTTCCTCCCAGTGGTCCATGGGCAACTAGGTGTTATAAACCCAGAATAGGCCAAAGGTATGATGTAGCTGCTGAGTTTGCAGGTGGTCTGCTTGGCTGGTAAAGAGCAATGAGCCTGACGTCTAGAATAATCTTGCTGCCCTCTGCCCTTTGGGGCCATCCTGGGAGTCCTGAGCCTGACCCACGTTAAGGTCCATAGGTCCCATGGGGTGGTGAGCTCTGCATCCCTGGGACCAAGCAAGCAGAAGTGAGGGCACGCACAAGGAGGAGGTCGCTGCACCAGGGGGGAGGTGGAACCGAATTCTCTCACTTCTTCGTCTTGGCCATTGGCAAGGGGTGCCCACCCTCCCCTCCCTTCCAGGACTGGGGAGAAATAACAGTGCTGCCAGGCACTCCGGCCTTGGGCTGCCGGATAAAGTGTTATAGAAGATGTACTAAAAAAAAATCGTTTCTCTGAAATTCAAGGCATTCTCTATTTGCTAAACCTGCCAACTCTACTTTGGCCCTACAAGAACCGTGTCAAAATGAGCCGTGCTGTGCTGGTTTGCTGGATGGGAAGGCATCTCACGCCTTCCATCCCCACCTGCCCTGTGAGCTTCAGGGCTTGGTCCCGGGATGCGATGCAGCCAGCCCAAACCTGACCACAAACCCAAGGATGCCTCGGGCAGCCAGGCCTATGGGGCACATCCACCAACCGGGATGATGTGACCTCCCTCCTGCTCTTTGCTCCCTCCCCTTCCTGCTGTCCTCAGGGCAGGAGGGGTCCGTGTCCTTACGGTTGTCCTCATTGACCAAGCCGTAGCAGACCTCGTAGGCCGTGATCTCTCCGTTGGTCTCAGCTGGCTCAGCCCAGCTCAGCTGGGTCACCGTGGAGGAGACGACATTGAAGGCCAGACGCCCCGGCTCACTGGGTACTGTGTGGGGGGGAGGGCGGTACAGGAAGAAAGCTGTCAGCAGCAGCAGAGGGAGGGCAGGGTTCTGGGAGTGGGGGGGGGTGGCAGAGCTGGGTGCGGGGGCATCAGGGTAGTTCCGGGACAGACACGTGCGGAGGCCTCACCTTCCTGTTGGGTGCGGCAGGACACCAGGGAGCTGTAGGGACCCTCGCCCTGTGCCCCATAGGCACACACCCTCATCTCGTAGTCACAGTATGGGTACAGGTTCGTGAGCTCCACCGAGGGCACCTTGCTGTCAAGCAGGTGGGCCTCAGACTCCGAGTCACCCTGGATCCAGTACTTCACCTGCTCCCAGGGGAGGAAGTGGTCAGTGGGGAGCGGCAAGTGCCCCAGCTGCTCGTCGACCTCCTGCCCTTATTGGCTCCTTTGTACAGATGAGACACGGAGGGGTTGGTGGCCTGACACGTTCACACGGCAGGGCGGGGGCAGAACTCAGGTGTCTCCTGGGTGGGGGGAGGGGCCACATTCCAGGAAGGAGGAGGGCAGATGTCTGAAAACTTCAGGGATGGGCCTTGCCCCTTCCCCGGGGCAGATGGGGGATCCCCCTGTCCACTTGTCCTTGGCTCACTAGGGCCAAACATGCCCTCTCCGCCCTCTCGGGGGCCCTCTGGCTTCAGGTGGCCCATCTCCCCAGTGGGTACTAGTCCTCCCCATCCACCTTCCCTCATTGCCCCCCACCTTACCCTGTACCCTGTTGGCTTGCCAGGAGGGGGCAGCCAATTAAAGTGGATCTTCCGGGACCCGGCGGCCTTGGCATTGGGGTTCTGTGGGGCACCCAGGTCACCAGGGTGAGGTGGAAATGATGACAGCGCCGGGCTTGTGAAGGTGCGGTCCAGTTCATCTGCAGCGGGACAGACAGGTCAGACACCCCCTCTTTGAGTGGGGCAGGAATCCACCCTCACCACCAGGGGGCTCCAGAGACTCAGTTACCAACCCTTCCCCGCCAGCACTCAACTGACAGCACTCAACACCCAGGACTCTGGGGGGCCGGTGCCCCCACTGGTACCACAGAGGGCATCCAGGAGACCCGAGGCGGGGGGCCTCTGGAGGAACGAGAAGGAGGAGGGAGTTTGTCCACCCTTCTTTCTCCCTTGGCAGCCAAAAGAATGTTCCATGTGAGAACGTTTGTTTCTATACCCCCCTCCCCAGCGTGCTCCCCACTCTACTCTGAGAATCCTCCCTCCTCTCCTATCTTCCAGGCAAGCCTTCTCTGGGGTGGGCTCATAGACACCACCATACTGGAGGCTAAGGACCCATAAGAACTTTCACCCCTCTAGGAAACACCTGCATTTTAGTGGGAACTGAAGCTGAAAACAAAGGCCTAAGACCTAATGGTGGGGTTCACGGCGCCGCCAGCAGGCTGGGTGGTCACAACGTGACTCGACCCTCTCCGGCTGAGAGCAGGATTGCTGCATAAAATGCAGGACCCCTAGTTAAGCCAGAATTCAAGATAAATAACAAATAGGATAAGTATACCCACTGAGGTGTGGGACATACTTATACAAAACTTGTTCCTTGTTTATCAGAAATCCAAATTTAACAGGGAATCCTATATTTTACTTGCCCATATCGGCAGCCTTAGTGGGGAGGCCCCCAGTCCTCCCTCCCCACCTGCTTAAGCACACCCGGGGCCCTGCCCACCTCGGTCTCCAATGACGACGGTGGCTGAGTGGGGCTGGCCCAGGCGAGCCCCGAACTTGGGGCTGGTGAGTTGAATGAGGAAGCGGCGGGTCTGGCGGCCTCGCAGGAGGGAGTCCATCTCCTGCAGCTCCAGGAGCTTCACCTGCAGCTCCTTCCAGGTCTCCCCAGGTTGGAATAGCAGATCACCCTCTGCAGGGATGTAGTCCTGGGAGGGAGAAGGGTCAGGGTCAGAGCAGGCCCGGAGGATGAATCATGCCACGCACGCCACCCCAGCCTCCTGTATACGGCAGAGACCATCCCACCCGCACACGAAATGACTCCCATTTATATAGCACCTCCCACGCATCAGGCACTTCACAAATATTAGCTCATTTGACCCTCACAGCAATGAGCGGTGGAGCTATTACTGTCCCCATTTTACAGACGAGGAACTGAGGCACACAGAGAGGTGGAGAAACTTGCCCAAGTTCACACAGGCAGTTGTGATAGAGCTGAGGTTTGAACTAAGGCCCAGAGATGGGGACGTACAGCAGATAGAGAGTCTCACACAGGCCGACCCCATCCAGGGAGGGAAGAACTGTGCCCCACACTGCGGCTCTGAAGTCTGGGGTCCGACCAGGCCCCAGGCCCTGCCTTCTTGCTAGGCTGTCTCCATCCGCTCCAGTTTACTTCCATCAGGGCCCCAGAGCTCTCCCAAGCATCCGAGATGCGTGTGTGGGTGTGAACATGCATGTATCCTGCTCACGTGAGACCACTAGGTGGCGATACACACGAATGTTTCAAGTGCAGGCCCAGCAGCGGGCAAGTTCAACAGCTTAGAAACCCAGAAAGAGACACTGCAGTCTAAGCAAAGCAGGAGTCACGGGCTAGACGACTGAGCTGGGGGAACAAAAGTCAAAGTCACAAAAGACAAAGCCGGGGAATTGTACTAGATTAAAGGACACCTAAGACACACAACAAAATGCAATGCCAGATCCTTGATTGGTTCCCGGACTGGGGCAAAAAAAAAAAAAGCTATGCAGGACATTATTGGGACATGTGAACAAGGGGAGATCTGAATATGGGCCAATTATTAGCTAATGCTTTTTAAATATTTTTTTAACATTTTATTTATTTTTGAGAGACAGGGCATGAGCAGGGGAGGGGCAGAGAGAGAGGGAGACACAGAATCCGAAGCAGGCTCCAGGCTCTGAGCTGTCAGCACAGAGCCCGACGCGGGGCTCGAACCCATGGACTGTGAGATCATGACCTGAGCCGAAATCGGACGCCCAACCGACTGAGCCACCAGGCGCCCCAACGAGAAAACTAATATTAATTGGTGACTTTACGGAAAGGGTGGGTAAATGGGTGCTGGGGCGCCCGGGTGGCTCAGTCAGTTAAGCCTCTGACTTTGGCTCAGGTCACGATCTCACAGTTCGTGAGTTCGAGCTCCACGCTGGTCTCTGTGCTGACAGCTCAGAGCCTGGAGCCTGCTTCGGATTCTGTGTCTCCCTCTCTCTCTGCCCCTCCCCTGCTCGTGCTCTTTCTGTCTCTCTCTCAAAAATAAATAAACATTAAAAAATATTTAAAAGGGGGGCGCCTGGGTAGCTGAGTCGGTTAAGTGTCTGACTTCAGCTCAGGTCATGATCTCGCGGTTCATGGGTTCGAGCCCTGCATCGGGCTCTGTGCTGACAGCTCAGAGCCTGGAGCCTGCCTTCGGATTCTGTGTCTCCCTCTCTCTCTGACCCTCCCCTGCTCACGCTGTGTGTGTGTCTCTCTCTCTCAAAAATAAATAAAACATTAAAAATTTTAAAAAATATTTAAAGGGTAAATGGGTGCTAATGGTATTAGTCTTTTCATTTTTCTGTAGGCTTGAAGTTTTTCAAAATAACAAGTTGGGAAATAATAATAATGTTTTAAAAAATACTTAAATACCGAAAGATCTTTATAAAAGCCTAACAGGGTAGCTAGAATCCTTTATATATAATACGGTGTGTTCAGTGAAATTTATGGACATACAAATTCTTCTTTGGAACTTTTATCGGGAGCCCTGGAGCAGTAATGCCATCTGTTCCTTCCATCCCAAGGAGGGGAGACGAACAGGCCGTGGGCAGCCTGCTGGCATTTGCCAAAGTGGCCTGTGGGCCCAGTGAGACTAGATTCTGTTACCCTGAGTGAATTGCTGATATGAATATTTTTAGTCTGTAAATGTTGGTAAATTCAGAAAAACAAACCTGTACAAGCCAAGCACATCCAACACCTGGACGTGGCTCTTCCCTGAGACTGGGGTCCAGGGGTGAAGGGGACGCGGGCCCACAGGCGTGGCAGGGGGCAAACTGTGACAGCCTTTCGAGAGTGTGCCCAGGGACATGCAGACTATGCTCCCACCTCAAGAAGCCCGCAGCCCCTGGACGTGGGCAGACGGGGGAACCGTTTCCCTAGGAAGGTTTGGCTGCCCTGGTCGATACTGGCTTGTTGGAAGGGAGATAGGAATGATCCGGACATGTCCCTGGCGGCGACGAGGCCTCAGCTAGGGTCCCTCGGGCACTTTTGGTGAGCGAGATGCACCTGCCGCGGAGTGGCAGGAGCAGGCAGACACGTCCTTGGGAGGCCAGCCAGGGGCGCCACCAGCATGCCAGGGACTTTGGCAGCCGCCATGTCCTCCTCTCGCTGGCCCCCAGGGAAACGCCTTGGACCTCGTGGCAGAGCCTTACCCGGTTGCCCTGTGCGGTGTTATCCTGTGTGCGGTAGGAGACCTGGGACTTGCCATCGTCCAGGATGCGCCGGACGACGGGAATGCGGGCCACTTGCTCTCCGCCGCCGACCAAGTACTCCGGCTTCTCAAAGGACACTATTCCGCTGGCTGCAAGGACCCAGGCACCAGTCAGGGCACCCTGCCCTCAGTCCTTTCGCAACACGCACCCTCTTTCTTGGCCCCACCCAGCCTCCAGGAGTCTGCCTGTCCTTCCTCACGCTACTCGAGGAAGGGAATGGAAAATTCTTCCAGAAACGAATGTCACTGTCCAGCTGACATCCTGAAGTGTCAGGGCAGAGAAAGGAGGCCAGGCAGGGGCAGAGCCAGAGATGAGGCCTTGAGACTGGGCGGGGGCGGAGCAGGTGGGGAGCAGGGCTCAGGGACCACAACAGACCCTCCGGATGCAGAAAGGACGGTTATCGACAACTCGGGGTTCCCCGAGGAACAGGTAGGGAAGGCAACTTGGGTATCGGTGGGGCCGTGCCTTGCTTCCCGTCTACATAGGCTTGGGTGAAAACTCCCAATGCCCTTCCTGCTCCCTGTCCTGGCATCCCAAGGAGGTCCATTCAATCTCCTACGTTCAGAGGCCACATGGGAGGCAAGAACAAGGGGAGGGATGGGGGACACGGCACCCTATAATTATAGCAGGAGCTCTCACATTGAGTGCTTACTACCAGGCACTGCCCAGCAACGCATAGCCACATACCCCTGAGAGCCAGACGTCCATTTTACAGATGGAGAAACCAAGGCTCACAGAGGTTAAGTGACTTGCCCAGGCCACATGGCCAGGCCCCATTTGCATTGAGATATTAGGAGGAGCCAGGGTGCCTAGAGCCCCCCTTATGCCCCCCTGCTCCCTCCGCCCTGACCTACCTTGCTCCTTGATGATGGTGATGTTAACCAGGCGGCGACCGAGGGTGGCAGTGCCCATGGGCACATCGATGGCCTCCACCAGCAGTTGCTTCTCATCATCGTCCTCAGGCCGGATGAAGAGGGGCACCCGCACGTCTACCAGCTCCACGCCCTCCTGGAACTCCACCATCCCCCGGGCATCTGGGTGGGTGTTGGGGGGCAGTCAGACGTGGGTCGGGGGGCGGCACAGGGGCGGGAGGCACAAGGTAGTGGCGCGGGGAGCCTGCGCACCTACCTTGCTCTGCGGTGAGGGTGTAGTAGCCGGGGGCCACCTTGAGTTCATGGAAGGCCCCCTGTTCCACATGCTTCTCTGTCAGCTTCAGCAGGGCCTGCTTGGCTGAGCGAGGTGCCATTAACACCGTGTCCACAATGGTGTGGTCCTGCCTGGGG
Organism: Cryptoprocta ferox; assembly: GCA_028646485.1. NCBI lineage: Eukaryota > Metazoa > Chordata > Mammalia > Carnivora > Eupleridae > Cryptoprocta > Cryptoprocta ferox. The sequence continues at coordinate 51,720,660 of CM053565.1, read as the reverse complement.
TGGGGGGGTGGGGAGGTGGGGATGTGTCGCTCTGGCCACGGATGCTGGCACTTGTCCCCCCAGCCCCCACCCTCCTGCCTGTCCTCTCCCCATTAAGTTGCCAGATGCCTGGCAGCAAAAAGTGCCACCGTGTAGTAGCCCCAGTGTTATGGGCTGTTAGTGTGTGTTATACAGAAAAAGGGATCTGTGACCAAATCCATTTGAGAAACAGGCTTCTTCTCTGCAGGACTTCTCAGAGCCTTTGATTTACTTGTACCCATAGTGAAACTCTAAGAAGGGCACGGGGAATGGACTCAGTGCTTCTCAAACGGATTTGACCACAGAACCATTACTTTAAAGAGCATCTGGCACGCTGCCCCCTCCCCCCACCTCACCTTGAGCCTCAGTCAAGCCATGTGCCTCCTTGAGCCTCGGGGTCCTTGGCTGTGAAATGGGGCTACCCTGGCCACCCTCATCTAGGGTCCCTCCCTAGACCCTCCCAGCCGCACCCCTTTGGGTGGGATTCCAGGACAGGATGCCATACAGAAAAGATGCCAAGGGTATGGGTGCTGACGTCAAACTGCCTGGGTTCAAATCCTGCTCTATTTCTTAGTAACTGGGTAATCTGGCGCAAGATGCTTGACCTGGGGCTGCCCCACCTGGGTGCCTTCAACTCACTTTTTCCCGGCATTGGGCTGCTGCCTGTGGGGGACAAAGGAGGGACCATGAGCCGCACAGTCTCTGGGGTATAGAGGCACAGACCTGCTTGTGGGGGGGGGCGCCTAGAGTGGGCAGTATGGGCAGCTCCCCCACCCCCACCCCCCGCCCCCGGGCACCCAGGACCCACCGGAATTTAGTCTTCTGCAGTTTGTGTGGGCCTGTGATCTGCCTGTACACCTCGTTCAGCTGCCAGGCAAGGAAAGGCGTGAGGCTGGTGCCCTGGGTAAGCCTCTCTACCCAGAGCCCCCCAGGCCCAGAGGACACGGTTGGCTGGGGACATGCACACGGGCATGCACGTTGCCTTGTCCCCTTCTGCAAACATTCCCAGGACGACCCCGCCCCAGACAGGTGTCCAAGGAAGCCCCTCTTTCCCACTCGGAAAAATCCCGGTTCCACGGCCGCTTTCTCCTCACTCTCTCCCCCTGGCTGGGTCTCGCCCGTGCCCAGACACGCCCGCGGCCCCAGCGTCAGCTGCTCGGGCCCTTACGTTTTCCTCCACCTCCTGGCGCAGCTGGTCACACTCTCGAGTGTCAGGCTTCAGCAGGTTCTCCGTGCAAAGGCGGGCGAGGCGCAGGGACAGCCCATAGGGCACTAGGGGGCAGGCAGGGATGGGGGGGCGTCAGCCTCCCGCCCAGCAGGCACCCTAGAAGCCCCCTCCAGGAGCCAGGCTAGGATGGTGGCGGGGGAGGGGGCAACTGGCTGGCTGAGACCCTGAGGCCTGTAGCACCACCAGGAAGGGTAGAAGGTGGCCAAGCCTGTGCCTGCGCCCGACGCCCAGAGAAAACGGGACTGGTGTGATTTGAACCCAGGAACAGTGGTAAATGTGCCCCAGGCCCCGTGGGTGCTGCCAAGAGCCACCGTGCCAAGCCCCGGCCCTCACCCAGCTCCGTGGGGCTGGTGCCAGAGGGGTGGGTGGCAAAGCCAGACCGCTGCACGTTGTTGGTGATCTTCCATCGGACCATGTCACGGCCCTTGAGGTTCCCACTGCGCAGCATGGGCGTGTCCAGGTGGTCCGAGGCCATCAGGTTCTCCCGCAACATGTAGTGGTCTTCCTTGAAGCCCACCATGTGACCTGCGTGTCAGGGTCCTCAGCATGAGGCCCCCACCCTGGGCCCTCCCAGCCACGCCCCCTCAGGGTGGGACCCTAGGCCTGCTGCTCCTGTTCCAGACTCTCCCCCACTTCCCCTCCACCCTATCTGGGGGGAATGAGGGGCCAGAGCCGTTGCCACCCCGCAGACGCTGGGCCCGTACCTCGGTTGCAACAAGGGAGAAATGCCAGGCAAGCCTAGGAGACAAGGCGGGCGGGGATGAGGGCTGGGACAGCTGCCTCAGCCCAGGGAAGCCCCTCCAGCCACCCCCCCACACCCATGCCAGTGGTCCAGAGGGGCAGCCGTGACTTCCCCAGACACCAAGATATCAAGGAAGTTGAAGGGATCTAGATGTGGAGCGTGTGGAGGTTGATAGGGGCAGAGGGTTCCTAAGGTTTGTACCGTGGGACCCCGGTCCTGCCAGATGCTTTGTAAAGTAATGGTTCTGTGATCACACCCATCTGAGGAGCACTCACTTCATTCCCCGTGCCCTTCTTACAGTTTCACTATGCATACAACTAGATCAAAGGCTCTGAGAAGTCCCGCAGAGAAGAAGCCTGTGTCTCAAATGTATTTGATCCCAGACCTCTTTTTCTCTGTAACACACGATAATAGCCCGTAACACTGGCACTACTGCACAGTGTCTCCTCTGCCCCTACAATTCAGCATTCCGTGCCGGGCCAGCCTCCATGATTTCCTGCCTCTCATCTTTGCTCTCCAGCGAGACTATCAGCTCCTGGTGGGCGAGGCCTTTCTTCCCTGTTGGCTCCCATGGCCCTTTGCATGTGGCTGGACTGAGGGCAGGTGGTCTCAGGTATAGGCCACTGATGCTTGGCAGAGGCGAAGGGCGGGGGAAGGAAGGGCACTAGAGCTAGACGGAAGACGTGGCTCCACCTGGCCTCTCCACGTATAAGGACCTTGGTGGGGGACTGGAGACCTTGGTAGAGGATGGGGACCTGGTAGGGGCTTGGGACACTGGTGGGAGGTGGGCACCTGGCAGGAGGTGGGGACCTGGTCGGGGCTGGGGCCCTGGTGGGGGGTGGAGACCCTGTGGGAGGTGGGGACCTGGTAGATGTGGGGACCTGGTGGGGGGTGGGGACCTGGGGGAGGCGGGGACCTGGTAGGCGGTGGGGCCCTGGGGGAGCTCCCACCTTGCAGCAGGCACAGTATTTCCAGCAGAGCAGCAGCAGCAGTGCCAGGAGCAGCAGGAGGAAGATGAGCAGAGGGATGAGCCACCAGAAGGAGCTGGGTGGGCAGTCTGCGGAGGAAGGGGAGGGAGAAGAGGAGGGAGACGATGCCCCCCCGCCCCGGGGCCTGCCAGGCTGCCCATCCAGCCCAGCCGCCGGCTCACCCTTCTTCCTGTGCACCAGAACAGTGCTGTTGGGCCCGGGGGTGCCGTCGCCCTCCACCGTGTAGCTGTATGTGCAGTCATCGTCCTCATCCCGGAAGGAGCAGTGCTCCAGCACCTGGTCTCCTGCACCCACACACTGTCAGCAGGGCACCCTGTGCCTGGGAGGTGTCCCCTACTCTGGGGCCCACAGACACCACCCTGGGGGCGGACACGAGTACCTGGCACAGGGCCAGGGGGAGGTGGGAAGCTTCCCTGTCCCTGCCCAGGGGCATCAAAGGCTACACATCTGTGCCCCCCTCTGCCCCATCCCGGGTGACACTAAGGAACTTGGCTTCTAGAACGTTTGTCTGACCTAGAGGAGAGAAAGCTGTGTGCCCTCACGGCCCCATTATGTGCCCCTACTGTGTTCATATCCCTCCCTGGCTATCTACCCCCTGCCCGAGCCAGGTGCCCCCTCCCCAGACTCTTTAGTCCCTACTCAGCTGTGCCTCCTGCCTGGGTCTCTGTGTCCTGGCCAGACCGTGTGCCTGTGTCCAGATCTGTGTGCCCTGTCTGGGTTCTGTGACCTCTCCCGGGTCTGGAACCCCTCTCTCTGGCCCGCCATGACCTCAACCTGGATTATAAGCCCTCTGCCCAGCTCTACAGTCCTGCTGCAATGAGTGACACCCCTTGCCCCATCAGATGCCCTCCGCCTAGGTTCTTAGCACCCCTGTCCTCAGCGTTGCCTCACACCTTTCTTCAGCTCGTCCACCATCTTGATCTTGAAGTTGCACCCCTCACACATGCGCCCCTTCTTCTCCCCGGTGCCCCAGGCTTGGCACTGGACACAGGAACGCAGGTCCTCACAGATGCCCAGGCGGATCTGGGTGGCAGAGGAGGGGAAACCAGGGCTGCGTTGGGTGGCTGTCTGCTCTGCCCTGTGCCTCGGGTTCCCACGCCCCCAGCCCCCGTGACCTTGGCCTCACCGCTGAGTAGTTGATCTCACAGATGGTGTCCACGTAGAGCGACTGCTGGTTGCAATGGCAGCGGCCACAGTTGCAGTAGCCACGGCCATTACAGATGCCCTGGGGCAAGAGGAGGCACTGGTGAGCTACCAGTAACCTCATCCCTGCCTGAGAGGGTGGGTGGTTCTGGCTGGGGTCCCTTCTGCCACCCCGTGCTGCCTTCCTCTTGCCCTCAGGCCTACCCCATTGCTGTCGATGCAGGTGGCGTTGCTGAGAGGGCAGTCACAGCTCAAGCCTGTCCAGCCAGGCTCACACACACACTGGCCCATGGAACAGCGTCCCCGGTCTGGAGGGAGGAGGAAGGATGGGAGAGGAGAGCCGCATTCACTCCTGCAGTCCAGGCCGCCCACATCTGCCAGGGAGGGCCTGTGGCTGCCGAGCCTGAGCTAGGATTTCTCTAGCCAGGGACAGAGCCATCTCTTCCTCACTTTTTGGATGCTCTTTCCCTCCGTCTCTCCCATTCCATTCTGCCTTCTAGGTTCTACGCTGCGGCCAGAGCCTTTATCCTAAAGCACAAATCCAATCATGTGGCTCCCTGGCGTGAGAACCTCTAATGAGTTCCGGAGTTCCGGCCAACGCAATAAGGTAAGAAAAAGAGAGAAACCATGGACGTGTTGGAAAGTAGGAAATAAAACTGCCGTTCTTTTAAATATTAGGAACATGTCAAAATATCAGAAAGAATCTGCGGGAGCGCCTGGGTGGCTCAGTCGGCTGAGCATCCGACTTCGGCTCAGGTCATGATCTCACAGTTTGTGGGTTCGAGCCTCGCGTCGGGCTCTGTGCTGACAGCTCAGAGCCTGGAGCCTGCTTCGGATTCTGTGTCCTCCTCTCTCTCTGCCCCTCTCTGACTCATGCTCTGCCTCTCTCTGTCTCTCAAAAATAAATAAACATTAAAAAAAATTTTTTTAAAGTATCTGCAGATAAATTACTAGATTTTGTAAGTGATTTTACCAAAGTGTCTGGATACAAGGCCAATACACAAATAGCAAGAAAATGAAATCAAAACCTCCCATGACTTCCTTCTGCCAAAGGATAAAGTCTAAAATCCTTAGCCCAGAATGAAGGTTATGATTAACTATGGCCTGCAGGCCGAATCCAACTCGCTCCCTGGTTTTGCTGAAGTTTTATTGGGGTACGCCACATTCGTTTGTTTACGTAATGTCTAGAGCTGCTTTCTGCTACGGTGGCAGAGCTCAGTAGTTGTGACGGAGACCACAAGGGCCACGAAACTGAAACTATGCACTTTCCGGCCCTTTAAGCCCTGCGTTCTGTTCCTGCCTCCTTCTCAGCAGCCTCGGCCTCCCCTCCTCTCTTACAGCTTTGCCTGTGCCAAATGTCTGCCTTTCTCCAGATGTACCGGCTTCTTCTTTCATCTCTCTGAGCACACTTTGGGATGGACAGCTGAAGAGGAGAAATGGCAGACAAAAGCAAAAAGGGAGGAAAGGCAGAAAAGCAGAGTCTTGACCCCCCAGTGACAAGTTTACGCTTGAGGCTTAATAAGTATTGATGCCTAGGGGGGCGCCTGGGTAGCTCAGTCGGTTAAGAGTCTGCCTCTTGATCTCAGCTCAGGTCGTGATCTCACAGTTCGTGAGTTCGAGCCCTGCATCGGGCTCTGCGCTGACAGTGAGGGGCCTGCTTGAGACTCTCTTTCTCTCTGCGCCCCCATCTCATTAAGAAAAAATATATATATATATATTTTTTAAAAAGTTTGATGCCTGGATTTTCATTCATTCTCCTCCATTCAACCACTCAACCTTATCTGTGGCCCCTGTCTGGGTTCTGTGGTCCCTGCTTGGAAGCGCTGGGCCCCCTGCATTGAGTCCTGGGGGGCCATGGTGGACATGTGCCTCCAGGCCCTGCCTGCTACAAATGTGCCATCTTCTGCGAGAGGAAAGACCGCCGTGCCATATACCGCCAGCCACTGAGGATTCAGCTGGGTGGGACTCACCCTAACGAGATGGGAGCGTGGAAAATGGAGGTGGGCACGGACTACGGGACCTCAGGGGAGCGGTCTTAAGCATGAGTGGAATAACGCACTGGCAGGGGCCTTGGGCATCAAGTGTGTAGAGGGGAGAGAGGTCCTTGTTGGGAACAGACTTGGGGGAGGCGCTCGGAGAGCCTGGAGCGGGGCTGGCTCTAAACTTGGGGCTCCAGACTCCTGGCCTGGGCCGCCCACCTGGGTCTGGATGGGAGAGTCAGTGGGGCAGGCCAGGGCCCAGGTACCCCGCTGTCCCGACCCCCCTGGCACTGGATGCCAGGGCTGCTGAGCTCACCGTTGCAGAGGAACCCAGAGGCACGGGGACACTGGAAGTTGTCATACTCGCAAAACGGACCCTCATAGCGGCCTTCGCCGTAGCACACGCAGTGGCTGCACTGGCACTCGCCGCGCCCGGAGCACGGCTTGTCCTCACCCTCCCGCAGACAGGGCTTGATGTCACTCAGCGAGCCGGTGGGGCAGCTGCAGGTGCTGCCGCTCCTAAGGAAGGGGTCAGTCACGTCCCCACAGCCTGGGAGGAGGGCTGGGGCTTCTACCATCCCATTTTACAGATGAGGAGACTTGAGGCTCTAAGAATCACCTAGACAACACTGCCTGAGCTAAGACTCAAATGTCAGTCTCAGTCCCTCCCGGTGTCCCTTCCTCAAGTCACGATGGACACGTTCAGTGTCTTGAAGCTTTAAAAGCCCTCGCTACCCTTTATTTACGAGCTCATTTCTGATTAGGTAAGGAGTGCACATGGTTCAGAATATTAAACGTACAAAGTGCCCCCCTCGTGTCTGTCCCCCAACCATCCAGTCCCCACGCCCTGCCGGCCACCACTGTCCTGATTCTTGCACCTTTCCCCAAAGATATCCTTTGTATCTAGGCATTTTGAGGTGCTGTGAGCTGAATCCACCTAACAACCGGGCCTGCCCCTTTCCAAGCCTTTCTACGACCCGCCTCCCACCTTCAGCCGGGCATGCATGGTGTCCCCCACATCGGGGCCTTGCAGTGCCCAGGGCATCCCGGGTGCCAGCTTTGCTCCCACACACTCACCAGCCCTCATTGCACACACAGTGTCCACACATGAAGTCCCCGTGGTAGTTGCAGTGAGCTGAATGCACCTCTCTTTGCTGGAACGAGATTGTGGCAAGGTGTGACAGAGCCACTGGGGAAACAGGGCCACTAGACGCTTCTGCCGCCTCTGCCCCTCAGCGCACCCCACAGGGCAGATACGGCCACCCAAGCTTCTGCTTCATTCCTCAGGGCCCCGTGGCAGTTGGCCAGCACTTCCCTCCCGCCTGGCAGGGCCGGGTCATACCAGCTCACAGGGGCACACATCGCAGATGATGCCCACGTCCATCTGGAGGCCATCCGAGAAGGAGGGCTTCAGGTGGATGTTGCCCTTCTGGTCCTCTTCTCCCAGTTGGCACACGTGGGTCCCATCCAGCTCCTCCAGAGCGCGCAGCTGCACCTGGTAGGTGCCCTGCAGAGACCCCACCGTCAGCCAGAGCAGGGAGCGGCTGGGCCAAAAGACGCTTAGCCCGCAAGTTTCAGGGATGTGCCTGGATCCTTGATACCCAGCTCCCTGCCTGCCCCTCCTCACGACTAAAAACCTGCTCCTTCCAGGCACAGTCTGGACAACAGCAGCACCGAAAATGACACGAGGCACGGATGGCCCATTCACTCATCTGACCCACGCTCCGAGCTCAGTGCTGCTTAATCCCAACTCCGCAGACCAGGACGTGCTGAGGAAGGTGCCAGTCATCCGAGTGGCTGCCCCAGGGGACTTCCAACCTAGGCCTGTCTGATGCTGAAGGCCGCGCTCTTTTTCTATTATTAAAAAACTTTTTTTTTTTTAATTCAGTAATCTTTGTGCCCGACATGGGGCTCAAACTCATGACCCCGCATGCTCCACCGAATGAGCCAGCCAGGCGCTCCTATAGGGTACGCCCTTGACCTCTGCTCAGGCAGACACTCCCTCCGCCCCCACCCGCCATTGCGGGGCCCTGTGCCCATCCTCCCCTGCCCCGAAGCCCCACAGAGGCGTACCACTTCCCCCCGCCGGATGCGAAAGGACCCAGTATTCGTCTTTTGGAACATCTCGGAGGTGACCTCTGTCCGCAGGCCCCGGGGGCTTTCGAGGGCCCGGATGTCCAGATCGGAGCGAATGCGCTAAAGGAGGGGCATGCAATCAGTGGTCTGGACGGCCTGGCTGAGCTCCACCCACCGCACATGGAGGACTCAGGTGGAAGAGGGTGCTCTGTGTGGCAGGAACCCAGAGCCGGGCTAAGGTGGGCTCCTCAGGGTCCCCAGGGAACAGCAGAGACCCCCCTCCTCACTGGCCTATCCTGTTCCTCAACCTTTACTTGGGACACCCTTTGCCCACTCTGCCTCCTCTCCAGCCCTGCCCCAGAAGGACTCAGACTGGAGCCCCGCACTGCCCCTCACTTCAAAGGCTTCCTGCAGCAGGTCCACGATGTTGGAGGAGTCCTCCTGCAGCACCCCCAGCGAGGAGACCGGGAAATACGTCCGCAGCTTCTGTGGGAGAGAATGGCAGCCCGGCGCTAAGCCCTCAACAAGTATCGGCTCGATGCATCTGGACAACAGCTTTGAGGTTATCCTCACTTCGCAGATGGGGAAACTAAGGCCTGGTGTGTTCTAGAGCCTGGCCTCCTCACCCCTACCAGCTTGGGAGTTGGGTTGGGGGGTGGGCACAGGACCTCCCATTTCCATCAGGGTGCATCTGGCCCCTTGGGAGGGGCAAACGTTTGGGGAAGGAAGGAAGAGAAGGGGGGGGAGGGGGAATGTTGGAGAAGCCCTGTGGACCCCCTTCCCGCCCCCCTCTTGCCCAGCGAGGCTTTGGCCCCCGCACCTCGTAATAGCTGTAGGAGTAGTTGGTGACGGCGAAGATCGGGATGATGTTGTGTTTGCCAAGCAGGCGCACCAGGGTGGGCACTGACGGATAGTCCTGCATCCTGTACTGGGTATAGGTGCCCGAGGCATCCAGGTGGCATGCCTCGTCGTTGCGGCTCATGATGCCGGCCAGCACGTTGGCACCATCGGCCTCATAGTGGAAAGCAGACTCAGTGGAGAACACCAGCAGGTGGGTGCTGTCGGGGCGCCAGCCGATGTCCCTCTGGGGAGGACAAGGAAGGGAGACCCATCGAGCAGGCTGCCTACTGAGGACGATGCATTGCAGCGGCATGTATGACTGAGACAGTGGGTCCCGCCAGGAGCTCAGCTAAGCCACGGGGTTCGCAGCAGGCCATCATCACGTGACAGCACGTGAGAGGCGGCGGGCAGCAGAAAACAGCAAGAAAGATGTAGGCGGGGTCTGTGGACACAGCAGCCACCACGCAAGACCTGAGCCGGGGTCACCCAGCCGGCTCCCCACACTTCATGACCACCAGGCAAGAAAATTGTAACTGCATAGGAAAATGTGCACATGCAATATTACATGAAAAGGCCGGTTAAAATAGGTAAGAGCTGTGCACGGCAGTTTGTTAGAAAAACATACGGGATTATTCGGAAAGTTGTATTACAAGCAGAAATGCTCCTGATAGTGTGAAGGGGGGTGGGGGGTGAAGCAAATTTCAAAGTTGTAGGTACACTGATTCCAGCTGTATAAAATCAGGGAAAGGAAACAAAATATGCGGGTGAGATATCACATGGCCAGCGGGCGGGCTGCCAGTGGTGAAATGATAGCCGATTTCTGTTCTTTGTTTTCCAAATTGTTTATGAGATGGGTGTATTATTTTCAAAATGAAAAACATTGATGGGCACGTAAGAACTGCCCTCTTCAGCAGCCCGGTGCAGTTGGAGGCTGTGGCTCCCGGAAGACTGGCCTTAGCACGGAGATGGGTGGTAGGCTGGCTTCAGGTCATGGAAGATTCCAGAACCTCAGAACTCACGTCTGCTTCTCTGGCCAGTGCAAAAGCAGGCTATGACTGCTCAGGCTGGGGGACCTTGGATCCCGGCACATCTCAACCTGGTCTGTCATGGAGGGTCACGCAGAGACTCTGAGTTTGTCTTTGTGCCTGGGGGTCTCCGCCTGATACCAGAGCAGGCCAGTGGGCAGCTCGAGCCCTTGCAGAGGAACACAGCCCTGGTCTGGGCGGGCAGGACTCTCCCTGGCACTCACCGTGCACACAGCTGCCTGCAGGATGGCATCAAAACCTCCTTCAGGAGCATCCAGGTTGCCTGAGATCCGCTCTTTGAGCAGTTTATTCCGGAACTCAGCCAAGTTTTCGGTCAGGCTGATGACGTTCTTGAAGGAGAAGGGAGGGTCACTGTTGGGCCACGGCTCCTTCAGCCTGGGCAGAGACGGAGGGAGGGAGAGACAGAGTCAGGGGAGAAGACCCCACCTACCCCTGCGCCCACCCTCTCTGCCCCTTTGGCCTGCTTCAACCGGAACACTGGTAAGTGCCCTGGTGGAGAGGAGGCGGGCCCCGCGGCTAGGACCCCTGCCCATTCGGTCGCTCACTTCTCGGGCCTCATGTCCGTCTGAGGGACGCTGACTTTGTCCACAAACTTGCCAAATCCAATAGTGTAGTCGTTGGTGAGCTTCCTCAGAACCTCAGCTGGATGTCAACAGGAAAAAGAGGAGGCGGCTGAGCCCCGGCACCCCCACATCAGCGCAGGGGGTGGGGGTGGGGCTGGCTCGGGAAGGAGCTCATGTTCACATGTTCACAGTAGCCCTTGTCCCTGTTCACGGATGGGGGAGATGGGACTTGGGGGGGCCCAGACCCGTGCGTGGAGCAAGCCGGAAGGGGCGGCAGGGTAACTGGACCAGCTGGTGGCGGAGCTGAGGTGGAACTTCAGCCTCATGGCCATGCGTGTGCTCCTTGTCTGGGCCACAGGGCTCTGCTGCCCACCCAGCCTGGGCCTTCTCTGAAGTCCTGAGCGGCTAGTGGGGTCTAGCAGCGACCCCCTGCCCTGAGAATGGGCAAGGTGGAAGTTCCTAGTGGGGGGCTCAGATGTCCTAACCTTCCTTGTGGGGTGAGGGCAGCTATCCTGAGCCCTGGCCTCCTGAGCAGGAGCCCAGCCAGCTGGGTGAGGCCACCCTCTCTCTCCCCTGCCCCTACACTGGCCCATCCATACCCAGTTTCTCCCCCATCTGCTTGAGGTTGTCCAGATCATCGGACATGGAGTTAGAGAAGTCCATGAGGATGTACAGGTCCACAGGGCTCTCCTTGGGCTCGAACACGAGCAGCTTAAAGTGCTGCTCCTCGCCTGGCCGAAGCCGGACCCGTAGCCTCTGGGGTGACACCTGGCTGCGCTGTAGGGTGGTGTCGATCTGGGTCTCCTGCATCCAGGGGAGGGGGGACAGCTGGCTGGAGGGTCACTCCGGAGACCCGATGTGGAGCCTTTCAGCCCAACCAGCAGACCCATGGACCCCCGCAAACAGCCTGCCTCGAGCACGGAGGGCCCACTTCCCTTGACGCCCCACCCCCGCCCCCGCTCCGGGCACCTCTGTGATCTCGAAGCTGCGCTCCATGACCACCACACTGTCCTGCCGGCAGCCCGCAGCCAGCAGCTCCGCCTGGGTGTTGCAGCGCTGGTCCTTGAACAACTAGTCAAAGGAGATGGGGTCGGGGTGAGGGTGGCAGTGCCCATCCCCTGGCTGTCCCAACCCTGGATTTATCCTGACCCTTGCCTGTTCCACACCCACCCCCCGCCTGAGGCCGGGCTGGCTGAGGGTGTGGCCAGTGAGGACTGAGCCAGAGCCCAGGGGTGGGGCACAGCCGGGCGGGGCACGCACTTTGGGGAACCAGGGCTCAGGAGGGCAGGCAGGCGACAGCAGCTCACCTCATCGGTGCAGTAGGCGCAGTCCCTGTCCACGCGGATGCACTCGGTGCAGCTCTTCACCTGGGCCTTCTTGCAGCGGTTCGCTGGAGGGCAGAGAGGAGCAGACCCGCTGAGACGAACCTCACCGGTGACCAAGCCCTTTCCCACGTGCATCCTCACTGAAGGCACGTGGGGGCTCTCTACCATCTTACAGAGGAGGAAATGGAGGCCACCGGGTGGTGGCCGGTCTGCCCAGGTCACACAGCCAGGGCAGAGCCAGGTCTCACACCTGAGCTTGCCAGTCAAGTCCGGAGGGAAAGGTGGTGCGGGCTGAGACGGAGGTGCTGGCCCGTTTGCTGGCGGGGATGCCCTTGGCTGTCCCTCCCCTGCTCCTCCAGGGTAAAGGGGACTTTGTCTGTCTTGTTTGTCACTGTGTCCCCCGTGGCTAGCCCAAGGCTGGCACACCAGCAGATTGTTAGCAAACGAATGAAGGAAAACTGCAGTTTTCCCAAGGTTGTGGGGATTCCCTTTGGTTCTGTTCAGTTAAAAAATCGCAGTGCGGACCTACTGTGTGCACCCAGGGCACACAGTGAGTGGTCTCCGGGGCTCCCGGCAAAGGAGCGCTGTCAGGGTTTAACAGGGGCTCTGAGGGGGCAGGAGCCCTGCCTTGCAGCCTTTGCCCAGATTCCCAGCATGGTCTATTTCAGGCCAGCAACACAGCCTCCACTGACAGGCCAAATTTCATCGGGGGGAGCTGCCTCCAGATTGCAGGCGCTCAGAGAGAGCAGGTGCCCAGTCACCGGCGCCTCCGTCTCCCAGTTCCTATAAAGGACACCCTGCAAGTGCCTCAGTTCTGAGTGGGCATCTTCTCTCCCGTCTAGAGCAAGTCTGCCTCCCGCAGTGCGTCCACTTGGCTCAGGCTCACTGCTCCCCAGCGCTCGAAATGGGCCGTGGTTGTTTGTTGAGTGGCCAAGCAAGGGTCGGCGGGGGGAGGCAACCTGTGAGAGGCCTCCGTGCCTTGAAAGGGGTGCCCGCGCCCAGAAGGCTGCTGTAGAGGCGTGCCAGACTCACCCAGTGCCCCGGGGAAGCTGACACTCAGTAGGGCTGCCAGCAGCAGCCTGGTCCACGGGCTGGGACGCAGCCCTGGCATCCTCTTCCTCCTGTGTAACAGCAAGAACTGACATATGACGCTTCCACAGCTCGGGTCCTGGCCATCAGCTCACTGGAAACCGAGGCTCTGAGAGCCACTCAGCCTGCAAGTGGTGGGTCCAGGGCCCCCAACCCTTCTCTCCCACTGTCCCCTTCCTTGCCATCCCTGGACTGACTAGATGGCCTGCAGGCCTGCGCCCTGCTCGGGGAGGGCCCATCCTCTGGTCATTGAGGGCTCTAGGCTCTGAGCTTGCCCTAGTGCCAGGACTCTTATGCTGATCTCGTTGAGGGCAGGGCAGGGTTTACTCTGCCTTTGCCTTTCAGATCCCAGTGGGCCTGTGTCTGGTCTCACCCAACAGGGGTGTCACCCCTTGAGGGCCTGGCTCTGCCCTCCTGCCCCCTCTCTGTCTTGGCCTACTTGCCCTTTGATGAAGGCAGTGTGGCCAGGAGGAGAGGGGCCCCTCCCAGTATCTGGGGCCTGCAGAGGGGAGGAGAGGGCTTGCTGCACTGAGCTAGGCTCTGTAACGACTGCTGGGCCCATCAGAGGTGGGGTCCCCTGCCCTAGCCCCTACCTCTGCCTGCTCCAGAGTTGGGTTTTTGGGGTCCCTGAGCAGATCATCCCTTGAGAAGTTTACCCGGAGTAGATTACAAGCCTCTCCAGCCCGCTCACTCACACACACACACACATACACACACACACACAAACACACACAGTGTGCCAGCCTCCCCAGGAAGCCCGCCTGCTTCTGGCTCACTAGTACACTGTCTCAGCTCACCAGTGACCTTCGGGGCAGGCACTGAGATCCCTGAGGTCTTTTAAAAGATGGGTGGCCTGCTGCCTCGGGAAGAGAAGAGCTGGGCAGAGCTGAGGACAGACGTTAGGGCCCTGGCTTCCTTCTCCAGGGCCAGTGCCCACATGCCCACTGGCCCTTTCTCCTGGGACCTTTCCTCAGTCCTTGGCCTGTGGGGCAGGGGCAGCCCCAGGGTGTGGGGAGCTAAGGCCTCCCCACCAAGTTTCCCCCTAACGGCTAGGGAGGCCTGTGGAAGGGGACAGAAAGGTACTGCCTCCCTCCCTCTAAGGCATGCGGCTCCCAGGAGGCCACTAGCAGCCCCAACACATACATCCACAGGCAGAGCGAGCTGGGGAGGAGGTGCCATCTCAGAGGGGCCTGGGGTAGGGGAGCCCTGAGCCAGCCAAGGGGCGGCTCCCTTGGGGGAAATGACTTTCCTGCAGCCTTGGGGCATAGGTACCACACCCACATGCTACAGAACACAGCCTGCAAACTTGGACCTCCCTGGGGCATTATTACACACGCAGGTACAGGCACTAGAGGGCCGAGCCCAGCTCTTACTCACCCTCCCGTGCCCACAGGCTGGGCACATAGCGGGCATGTGCCCAGCACTCCACAGACATGATTGCTATTCAGTCTGTGCAGGACCCCTGTTTCCCAGATGAGGACATGGAGATGAGGCACGAGGCTGCAAGCCTTACTCCCTCCATAGCCGGTAGTGGGGCAGCCCGGACGGGACCAGGGCAGTCCAGACCCCATTTACCCTCCATGTTACCCTCAGAGGCCATAAGATGGCATTAGGAGGTTAGTTATGCCCTCAAGAATGTTTCGTCTGACTCAACTTGTGTTTAAAAGGTTTTAAAAGTAGCTGTCGATGGGGGCATCTGGGTGGCTCCGTTGGTTGAGTGTCCGACTTCAGCTCAGGTCGTGATCTCACGGTTCGTGAGTTCGAGCCCCGCGTTGGGCTCTGTGCTGACAGCTCAGAGCCTGGAGGCTGCTTCAGATTCTGTGTCTCCCTCTCTCTCTCTCTCTGCCCCTCCCCCGCTCACGCTCTGTCTCAAAAATAAATAAACATTAAAAAAAATAGCTGTCGATGTTAAACACAATGAGATCTCACATAAAGGTTGGGATTGTGGACTTACTGGAAGTTGCGACCGCAGGCTGGGCCAGGCACTCAGGACACGCACTGTGGGCCCCACCAGGCTGCTGGGCCCTTTTAGGCACCATCCCAGTCCTGGGAGCTCTCCCAGAACCCATGCTTCCTCCCATCCCACGAGACCCCTGCTTAGCACATCTGCACCTGCCCACCGCAGCCCCCACCCCTCCTGCTTCCCCATCTCCTGGCCCCTTCGCTGCTCTGTCACCCATGGAAATCAGGGCCAAGGAGACAGGCGCCCCTTCCCTGCTCTCGTCCAGCTCTCTCTCTTCTCTGAGCCCCCAGGATGGAGACCCTCAGCCTTCACTTCCTGCTCTGCCAGTTCCTTGGGCTCAGAGTGTGTGGCGAGGCCACTGTGGGGTCGGGTAGAGCCCAAGCCCTGCTATCAGAAGTCATGGGAAGGCCCTGCACCGCAGCCAGAGGGCGGTCCAGAGGCTGAGTGGGTGAGGAAGGGCGCAAGCACAGGAGGAGGTTGGAGTGGTGGGCACAGCCCCCAGGGCTGCTGCATGAGGTCAGGAGAGCCTCCTGGAGAGAAGGCGTCCTGAGGCGACTTTGGGAGGAGTGCGGGCATGTGCTTGGCCAAGAAGACAGTCAGGGACTCTCCAGACCCCGCAAGGACTACGCATAGCAGGCCCGCCCCGCCCATCGGAACAGGGAGATCTCGGCCTCTGGGTGGCTGCTTCCCGCACCTTTTTTGCAAACCCCAGAGGGGCCCAGCCCAGTAGGCCTGCCAGCCACTGCCTAGCCTCTGCCCACTTCTCTCAAACGCTCACGGGACTCCCAGGCCTCTCTCCCCTCTCCCTCCTCTAGCTCCACTGCCCCTCTGCCCCCAGCTGCCCCTCGGGCACGCCCTGGCAGGCCAGGCGCCAGCCAGGGCAGGATGGGGCCAAGGCCTTCCAGCCTTTAGGAAGGGAAGAGCTGAGGAAACAAAAGCCACCCAGCCGTCCCAACAGGGTCCCCTGAGTTGCTGGCCAGGGCGGGGTTGGTGCTCACTTTCTCCTCCTCTCCTCCAAAGTTCCAGAATGGATGCCCAGCTCAGGCGGCCGGGGGTGGGGGGGCACTGGAGGGGCAGGAGGGGTGCAGCCCGGCGATCCCCGACTCCCCCCCACCCTGCGCCCAGGCCCTCCGCGGTCAGGGTCCAGACCTACCTCGGCGCGGAAGTCCCCGCGCTGGGCTCCGCTGGGCCGCTCCGGCGACAGCGCGCGGGCGAGCCGGGACTGTCCGGGACTGCCCGGAGGGCGGGTGGCAGGGAGGGCGGGCGGCGGGCGGCGGCCGCGGGGAGGGGACCGCTTTATGGGGCGGGCGGCAGGTGGGAAGGAGGCGCTGGTGAGTCAGGCAGGCCGCATTCCTGCGCGCGGCGCACACCTGTCGGGGCAGGAGCCGGGGCGCCGCCGTCGCCGGGCCCGCCCCCCGGAAAAGGCTGCGGTTCCCGCGGCGCCCGGCCCCCTCGCCCCGACCGACGGCGGCCGGGGCAGGGGAGGAGCCTCCCCTCTCTCTGCAGTCCAGCCCCGGGCGCGGCGCCTCCCCACCCCTCCAGCCTGCACACTCTCTCGGGTGCCCCGCTGCCTCGGGCCGGGGGGTGGGGTGGGGGGGCCTCTTAGACCCCCCGCCCCAGCCCGGCCACCGCGCTGCCACCTCCGGGCGCTAGGCGGTGAGCCGCCCCACTGCCCCGACGGCCATCGACTGTGCTCATGGCTTCTGTCCTGTGCCAGCGCGAGGCAGAGGGGCCCAGGGAGGACCCGAGCCTGATGTGTCATTCACTGGGTCCTCTCCGCCTCCTCCACCCTCACCCTCGGCCTCCGCGTGTGTCCAGAGGGAGATGCCGGCAAGGACTGCTTCCCTGAGTGTCGTCAAGCAAGGTACTTAAAGCTCCTTAAAATCTGAACAATGCGCATGAAGTGGCCGGTTGCCACCTGGCGTGGAGTAGGCACTCAAATTGTTACAGTTGTTCTTGACAAGCTGGTTCACAAATCTGATCCTCCCAGTCCTCTGCCTGCAATCTTTCAAGGTCCACACAGTGTTCAAGCTGGAGTCTTTCAATTTGCTCCATGACCCCAACTTCTCTAGCCCCACCTGCCAACGATGTCAGACGGCACCCCATCGCGATCAGCGCCCCCCTGCCCAAAGCAGGCGGCTTCAAGCTTTTACACCAGGTTGGGCTCTGCTCCCCATGTCTCCATCCTCCTCCCAACCCCCTGCCCCCAACCAGCTTGCTTCGTCCTTCTTTTACTTGAAGGCGCTGTGGTGATGTTGCATGCTTCAGAGAGCCTCCTTGACCTCCCCGCATCCTTGGTTGGGTTATGCATCCCTGTAACTCGCCCCCCCCAGGGCATGACTTTTCCATGTCATTTGCCGCATGGGTTTGAAATGATCCGTTTAGGGGTCTCTCTCCTCCATTGGACTGTGAACCCTGGGGACTAACACTCGCTAGCACACCTTTTTATCTGCAGCACCTAGCACCGTGCCGGGCACGGAGCAGGTGCTCGGTGAAAGTAAGACTGAACCTGATGGGACAGCCACAAAGCCTCCCAACCGTTGGTTCTCTCATGTGCAAACACGCTTGTTGGCTGGCAACTCTCAGAGTGATCGTGGGAGTAGCTGGGACTGGATGTGGAAGGGCTGGGGACACATGAGTGGTCACTGCACCCGTGTGAGCCACAGTCACCACTGCCGGCTTGGCCAGTCGTCTTTGAGAGCTGCTCTGCACCGGCCAGGAACTCAGGGAGGCTGGCTCCTGGATTCGGGAGCATGGTGGCAGGAGCCCCAGTTTGGTTGGGGCACACAAGCCCGGGCCAACACAAGCCCCCTGAGGACCTGAGCTACTCCAGCAGGTGCTCAGTCCATCCTGGGACATAGGAGCTCAGAGAGCAGCCTGCCAGAACCTCCATTAGATGGCTTGGGTAGGTGATACACACGCCATTGTGGGTGGGGAACTGAGGCACCCTGCCAGAGAAGGAGACCCAGGCCCTGAGGTGGTGATGCCACAGACTCATTGGGCTCTGCAGCCCCTTCCTTTCCTCGTTGCCAGATCCTTCCAAACATGATGCGCCTCATGTGGCTCAGGTCATGATCTCACAGTTCGCGGGTTCGAGCCCTGCGTCGGGCTCTGTGCTGACATCTTGGAGCCTAGAGCCTGCG
Source organism: Cryptoprocta ferox (assembly GCA_028646485.1). Lineage (NCBI taxonomy): Eukaryota > Metazoa > Chordata > Mammalia > Carnivora > Eupleridae > Cryptoprocta > Cryptoprocta ferox. The sequence goes on along the minus strand of CM053565.1, from coordinate 51,702,516 downwards.
TCGGATTCTGTCTCCCGCTGTCTCTGCCCCTCCCCTGCTTGTGCTCTGTCTCTGTCTCTCTCTCTCAAAAATAAACGTTAAAAAAAAAATCCACAAAAAGAGAGGCCAGTTGATCTGTAGAATGTCCCATTGTCCAGATGTCTGATTGCTTCCTCATGGTGTCACTGGTTTTTTTTTTTAAGTCTACTGTGAACTGGAAGTTATGTATAAAGGCCTGATTAGATTTATGTGAAACATTTTTGGCAAGGATGGTCATAGATGGTGCTGGGTGTGTTTTATTGGGTGGCACATGATGTCAGCTGCCTCACTGTTAGTGATTATTAAGGAAATGACTGCCATCTCTCTCCATTGTAAAAATATGTTATTTACTTTGTGATTAAGAAGACATCTAGAAGGGGTGATGATGCTTTGTCACCCTGCCTACTTCCCAGCAAACTTTCACTGAAGGGTTTTAGTGAAGATCATTGTCGATCCATTTCTGGATCAAAGATCCATTGTTGATTTTTGTCTGAATTTTGGGGTTGAAGGATGGTGATTTTCTGTTTCTACATTAATAAAATGTATGCTTCTGATGAAAAAAAGTCAGTTCTGCTCATCAACAGAGGATGAACTATGTGCCTCCAAAAAAATATAGGATATGGCTGACTCAGTTGGTAGAGTGTGTGACTCTTGATCTTGGGGTCATGAGTTCAAGCCCCACATTGGGTGTGGAGCCTACTTAAAAAAAAAAGAAAAAAGAAAGAAAAAATATTAATTAAAAAAACCCTCCAAAACCGAAAAATACAGGATAAGTACTTCTTTTTGGATTATAGAAAAAATTATTTTATTATTTACTTATTTATTATTATTTTATACTTTATTGAACAAGTCTGAAATGTAAAGCTAAAATAGGACTTTAAGGGGGCACCTGGCTGGCTCAGTCCAGAAGCCCCACGTTGGGGATAGAAATCATTTAAAAAAATCTTTAGGGGCACCTGCGTAGCTCAGTCGGTTAAGCGTCTGACTTCAGCTCAGGTCATTATCTCGTGGTTTGTGAGTTTGAGCCCTGAGTTGAGCTCTATGCTGACAGGGCAGAGCCTGGAGTCTTCTTCGGGTTCCGTGTCTCCCTCCCTCTCTCTCTGCCCCTCCCCTGCTTGTGCTCTCTTTCTCTCTCTCAAAAATAAATAAACATGAAAAAAAACAAAAATCCTTAAAAACATAAAATAAGACTTTAGGGGCGTCTGGGTGGCTCACGCAGTTAAACGTCTTCGACCCAGGTCATGATCTCACTCACAGTTTATGAGTTCGCGCCCTGCATCAGGCTCTCTGCTGTCGGCATGGAGCCCACGTCAGATCCCCTGTCCTCCCTGCGCCCCACCGCCCCGCCCCGCTTTGCTCCACCCCTGCTCCCTGCTTATTCTCTGTCTCTCTCTTTCCAAATAAATAAATAAGCTTAAAAAAAAGTAAGACTTTAAGAATGTCGCATAGTAAAAGGGGGTAAAGTCCTATTCACACAGGTAGTGAGTAGTAAACTAGGAAAATATGTAATAGAACTTTGGGAATTAGGAGAAAAAACCTGTTCAGGATTTAAGAGAGGTCCTTGGTTTCTTACTACAAAAGTCTGTGGATTAAAGGCTATACAAGTAAGGCTGTTGGTTTATGAAAAACTCCAAATTGCACAAAACCCCATTGGGCAGGAGAAACAGCCAGGAGAGAAGGACGTGGGGGAAGCCAGTCTGCAGCAGGGATGGCAGGGCTGGAGGGCGGGAACCTGCAGGAGGCTGAGCTCAAGTCCACAACCTGTGGGTAAGAGCAGCCTGGGAAGTCTAGAGGCAGAGGTTAGTGCATTCACCAGAACCTTTTGCTTTCCAGTCAAAGTTTTTAGGATGTTGACATTTTCCTGAAACAAGGCAGAACTTTTTAAATATCACTAATAATACATATATTTTTAATTTTTAGCGTTTATTTATTATTATTATTTTTAATGTTTATTTATTTTTGAGAGAGAGATAGAGCAGAGGCAGAGAGAGAGGGAGACACAGAATCCGAAGCAGGCTCCAGGCTCTGAGCTGTCATCACAGAGCCCGATGCAAGGCTCGAACCCACGAACTGTGGGATCATGACCTGAGCCGAAGTCAGACGCTTAACCCACTGAGCAACCCAGGCGCCCCCAAATCACTTAAAAAAATTTTTTTTACATTTATTTTTCAGAGACAGAGACAGAGCGTGAACAGGGAAGGGGCAGAGAGAGAAAGAGACACAGAATCTGAAGCAGACTCCAGGCTCTGAGCTGTCAGCACAGAGCCTGATGCGGGGCTCGAACCCACGAACTGTGAGATCATGACCTGAGCCAAAGTCAGACTTCTCAACCAACTGAGCCACCCAGGTGCCCCCCAAAATCACTATTAATAGTACAAAACAACCCAACGGATTTCAATTGTGGTAAAACAGTGTGGCATAAAAATTACCATTCTAATCGTTTGTAAGTGTACAGTTCAATAGTGTGAAAGTATATTCACATTGTTGGGCAACAGGTCTCCAGAACTTTTCATGTTGCCAACTGAAACTCTATACTCCTTAAGCAGCTCCCCATTTCCCCCTCCTCTAGTTAACTACCATTGTCTCAATGAATCTGACTACTTTAGGGACCTTATATAAGTGGAATCATGTTTATCTTTTGTGATTATCCATCTATGTTGCCTGAGGCAAGATCTTCTGCCCTTTTAAGATTGAATAATATTCCTTAGTATCTAAATACCACATTTTGTTTATCTGTTCCTCTGTCAATGGGCATTGGGTTGTTTCCACCTCTTGGAAATTGTGAATAATGCTGCTATATGAACACAGGTGTGCAAATAAGTCTTCTCCACCCTACTTTCAATTATTTTGGATATATACCCCAAAATGGGATTGACGGATCACGTGGTAGTCCCATGTTTACTTTTTTGAGGATCTCCATGCTATTTTCCAGAATAATCGCACCATTTTATAATTCCATCAGGAATGCCCAAAGGGTGAATTCTTTTAACTATCAATTTCAGAGTAAAGAGTTAATGTATTCCATTGCAATGGTCACGACCACATTTTTTTCTTTTTTTCAAAGACTATGCATGAATAATTTTGTATTCATTCAATAGTGTACAATGGTGATGCTGTGATATAATAAAACATCTATAAATGGTCATTGTCCATGGTTCCCGGAGCAGCTCTGGAGCCGATAAAGGTGAAAGAAGTGTCTTTTGTTATTCACACCAAGTCCCTTTCAATCACACCAGTTTATGTTAATGAGGTGACTTTTGGAAAGCCGTTAGGGATGGGGGTGCTGGTTGTCAGGGGAACCAACCACATGATTAGAGTTGGAACTTTCAGCCTCAACACTTCCGCACCCCCACCCCACCCCCATCGACCTCTGGGGAAGGGGAGGCGGAGGGGTGGGGGGGGGAGCGGGGATGGACTGGAGATTGAGTTCCATCTCCAATGGCCAGTGATTTAATCCATCATGCCTAGTAATGAAGCCGCCATAAAAATCCTAACCAATGGGGGTTCAGAGTGTTTCCAGCTTGTTGAACACCTGGCGGCGTGCTGGAGGGTGGTGTGCCCAGAGAGGGCACGGAAACGCCATGCTCCTCAATCCCTACTATGCCCCTGTGCATCGCTTCTGTCCGGCTGTTCCTGAGTTGTAGCCCTTTTATAAGCCAGTAGTCCAGTAAGTAGACTGCTTTCCTGAGTTCTGTGAGCCGTTCTAGCAAATTATTGAGTCTGAAGAGGGGGTCATGGAAACCCCCAGTTTATAACCAGTTGTGGTCAGAAGTACCAGGGGCCTGGCCCTACAATCAATCAGCATTTGAGTAGGGGGCAGACTTGTCGGACTAAACTCTTAACCTGGGGCCTGCACAAACTACAGGCAGTTGGTGTCAGAATTATGTGACGTGGGGGGGGCACTTGGATGGCTCATCAGTTAAGCGTCTGACTCTTGATTTCAGCTCAGGTAGTGATCTCACCGTTCATGAGTTTGAGCCCCGCCTCAGGCTCTGTGCTGACAACACGGGAGCCTGCTTGGGATTCTCTCCCTTCTCCCTCTGCCTCTACCCTGCTCTGGCGCTCTCTCTCTCCAATAAATAAGCGTAAGAAGAAATTACCTGGTGTGGAAAGCCTACACATTTGGTGTCAGAAGTGCTCTGTGGGTGTTGTGAGTGGCAGTGTACAGGGAACAAGGGAGTTTTCCTTTTTGACAATACTTGCATTCTTTCTGAAGATTCAAATTTAAGCACGTTTGGCCAGTGGGAAATCCCTTCAAACCGGTTCGATTGACCTTTGAAACACTCCTGTCTGTCTTCCTTGCTTTCTGTAACAAACTGCCCCAGTCCCACTTAGATTTCGGGATCAGCCCTTTCTCTAAGGAGCCCTGTTCCTTTTTGTGGGGCCGTATTAAGAGGTCAAGATCTGGGTGCTACATCCACTCCCCATTCCTGGGGGCCACTCCTTCTGGGTCCTTTCTGTGGACTAGCTGGGAATTTTTTTTTTTTTTTTTTTTTGAATCATGAGTTCATATTGATGTTTCCAATTCAAACATTAGAGAATTTTCTTAGTTTCTTGGGTTTGATTCTTTTATCTCTTTGCTCTCATTTTTGTTTTGTTATTTCCTCCCTTCTTCACAACGGGCAGCATGTGACATGCGGTGCTCTGCACCTTGCCTCTGTCATCTGCTCTCTCCTTGAGAGCACTCCAGATCTGTCCATGGAGAACTTCCTCATTCTTTTTTTCTGGCTCATCAGCCTTTAAAAAAAATTCTTTTTTTTTTTTAGAGAGTTTAAACATATACACAATTAATTAGAGGGGATAATGAACTTTTCTGTGCCCGTTACTGGGCCCCAACAATTGCCAACATGTGGACAACAGAACAGGAAGCCGTGATGGGTGGGACGAGGGTTGGGAGCTTTCAGTCCAGTGACCAAGGGGGCAGGAACCACCTCTCCTTCCATCCCTCTGTCCCTCCAATGGGCACTTGGGGCACAAGGTAGCTGACCACTCTGTCTCCACTGACAAGGAAAACAGGGAGACACGTGCTGCCACCACGCGATCAGCCGTTACAATCACGGAGAAGGGAGCGATGAAGGCCCAGGGGAGGGAGTCCAGGAAGGCAGGGCTGAGCTGCATCTGTGAGCACCGCATGTGCAGAGGAGGGGATGGTCAAGGGGCAGTGGAGAAAAGGAGCTGGAGACCTCGGGGAGGCTGGGGGTGGTGACAAGGCCATTGGCGTCCTTGCCTTGCCACACTGTAGGGGGACTCTCGGGGGGAAAGCAGGGGCCATGTGAGCTGGCGAGAACCCCGTGGTGAGGGGGTGTAGGAGGAGGAGGAGGCCAGATGGAACCTGGATGGGAGTGGGAGAAACCGAGAAAAAAGAGACAGGTCGGAGCAATTTGCCACAAGAGGCGTGAGGCCTGGAATTAAGCAGGAATGATGGCGAAGAGAAGCGGCCCATCAGATGTGGGGACAGCACAGGACCTCCGCTCTTGGCCAGGGACAGATCATGAGGTCATTGCCCAGTTAGAAGTACAGGAAGAAGGCAGGGCAGGGATGCCTGGGTGGGTGGGAGAGTTCAGTGTGACCAGACTGAGGTCTGTGCGAGCAGGAGCAAACCAGGCAGAAACCAGTTTGGCGTCTAGAGCCTGTGACATCGCCTCTACAGAAAGAAACTGGTAATTTGACCCTGTGCCACCCTCAGTGGGATTAAGGTGGGCAGGTGCTAACCTTGTTTCACAAAAGAGTGAAGTGCAGAGGGATCAGAGACCTTGACCCAACTCACAAGGCTCCTGGGGGAACAGCCTGGCTACCTCGAGGCTGCCCCACTCACTGGGCGAGTGGTCGTGACTGCTCAGTGGCCGGGCAGCGGGTGCCCTGAGCACAGCAGGGGGCCATGACCCTGGCCAGTTGTATCAGCAGTGAGATTTGCTTCTCTCCTGGGCCTAAACCCGGAAGGAACCGGATTGGCAGCAACGAGCACCTGCAGGGTACCTCTCAGCTCATAAAGCTCTTGCGTAAATCAGCTTGTGGACTCCTCACCACCACCTTCCGAAGCTTTATTACGGTGATTCAACAGAGCGGACTCACAGAGATGATGGCCCGGGACACGCCAACTAAAACACAACTTCAAGTTTAACCCAGGATCCAGAGCAGAGGTGCCGAGTCTGCGTCGGCTGCCATTCCCATTGTGCCACACGGCCTCCCAGGCAAGCCCTGGTGCCCTCGGGCCACAGTCCAGGCGCCCCTGCTGGAGGCTGCAGGCCGGGAAGCCTTCAGTGATCCTCTTGGGACTCAGGGCACAGCAGCTCCTCTCCGGGGTCGCAAAGTCCCAGCAAAGGAGGGGAGGGGGACAATCGACCTCCCTCAGTGCCCAAGGATACGTGTGGCTGAGGGGGGGGGGGCGGGAGACGGGGAAGGGACCAACGTGAGTCCATTTTTATTTTGGGGACGGCAGGATCATCACACTTGTTTGATCATTCAACAAAGACCAGATGCGGTCGGGGGACCATCTTTCTAAAGCTCTGCCCGTGTCCCCAGAAGCAACCCGCCCCTTCGAGGCCCGGCTTCCCTCTCTGACACGCAGTCCTTCCGCGGGACTGGAGAGCTGCCAAAGAGCGAGAAAGGCAGGCGAATTCCCTCCAGACTTTCAGGCCGACGGCGGCTGGGAAATCTGTTTTGGCCCCAAGAGGAGCCCAGCGGCCACTGGCGCTGCCCAGGAGCTGCTGTGGGGCAGAGATAACAGGCACAGGAAAGGCGGGGTGGCAGCATCCTCCCAGGAGCCTGGCTCTCATGTAAACAATGAGCTGCCGCCAGCCAGGCCAGGAGGTGATTCACGTCCCGCGCTGCGAGGAGCCTGCTGGCCGCGCTCAGCGGGCACTGAAGGCCCAGGGCAGCCCTGGCCAGGCGCGCAGGCCTCTCTGACTGTGTGGTTGGGGATCAAACCCAGGCCTTCTGGTAACTGGCTGACTTCAAAAGCCCGGGTGTCCCAAAAAGTGGTCCTAGAGGGCTCAGTTGCGCCCGGGGGAGCAGAGGCCTCAGCTCTTGTCTGAGAACCGGCGGGGTTTCAGGATCAGGGCAGCAGACAGCCGGGACACGGGGCCTCACCCGCTCTGCGAACTCCCACTTGCCCGTGCCAAGGGGCGCACGCTGGGAACGACCACGGCAACGTCCTGGGCCTGCCCTAGGGCCACAGGCTTCGGCCACTCCATTACCTACCCTGAGGTAATAACCCCAGCAGAGAAGATGCAGAGGGCACTAGGAACTTCCACACGTGCCTGAAAACAGACCAGAGAAAAGGCCACTGCATCCCAAATGCCGAGATGTGAGAATACAGCACTTTTAATAGGGCACCAGACCCCGAGCGGGGTGTGGATACTCTCCGGAGCACCCAACTCCTCTGTGACAATGTCCTCTTCCTGGCTGGAACGACACACAGAGGCTCCTCTTGGGGGTGGCATCTGGGGGGGCAGCTCCCAGTCCTGAAATCTACAAGGCGGCACCTCTGCACCGCTTCGGTCCCTGGGCTGCACAATCTCATCAAGCCCTGGAGGGGCTCCTCCCCTCGACGGAAGGGAGAATGTCCGAGCCGCCCCAAGCTGGTAGCTCAGGTCACTGCTTGGCCTTTTTCACGATGGTGCCCACGGCAGAGATCACAGTGGTCTTGGAGCCGCTGGCACTGGTGGTCACTGTGACGACAGCTGGCAGGGTGGCCGTGGTGGTGAGGATGGTTGGCTGGGCTATCGTCGTCACCGGAATGGCCGAGTCCCACTTGCTCTTTCTCTTTTGGGCATCTGGAGGAAGGCAAGGGAAGAGTCAGGATCAAGACAAACCAAAGAGCAACACCGCCTTTGCTGGCAGGGCCAGCGGTCAGAGCTCAGGGGCCGCCTGCCACAGAAATGCCAGGGGCACCCCGCGGACTGGGGACCCTACCCCAGGCTCCCGAAGATGCCTCACAAACTCTGGGGCCAGACAAAAAGCACGGCAAGGTGGAAGCTAGGCCCAGGTTCCCATGGCCTCTATTCCCCCAAACAAGGCCGGGAAACCCTCGCTCCATCTGTGGGGTGGGACCAGACGAGCTGCCTTCTACCTGCAACTGCCGTGCTGGCCGTGGTGGTGGTAGTGGCTGTGGCGTTGGTCGTGGTACCTTTCTTGGTGCCTGTCACAAACTCGATCTGGAGGGCGAGAGGAAAGAGAAAACCTGTGCCAAGCTGTTTATCCACATCCTTCTGCCAGCGTCTGCTCCCGGGTGACAAGAGTGGGGCACCAGGCACGGGAGGCACCGAGAAGCAGCCCTGTCGTGCTGTCTGAGGCAGGGAGAGGCGTCGGAGGGGCTTCTGCTGTTTTGAGGAGAGCTCTCCAAACAGACACCGGGATGCTCCCCGGTGTCTCCAAGCTTCTGCACATGCGGGGCACCCTGGCACGCCGCTCTGCCTCACGCCCAGGATGGGGGCGCACCTGCCCACACAGGAGCACAGCTTGGGTCCCCGGGCACCACAGACATGTCCCACGCTAAGCCTGGGGTTTGGAGTGGGGAGGGAAAGAGAGAGAAGGGGCATTTCACCAAGCGCTGAGAAGACCTGATCGCCCCTGTGCCAGCTCGTAGAGGGCCGCGGCCTCTCTGCTCAGGGGTCAGGGCACATCCTGGAGGCCACACCTGCTGTAGGAGGTCACACCAAACCAAGAGTGGGCAGAACTGGTGCCCCGAGGCCCAGTGTTCTGTGTTGGGGACTGGTCATAAAGGGCACAAGTCTCATTTAGTCCCAGAGCCAAATTTCTGTTCCCCAAAGGATCCAGAACATGCTGCTTGGGAAGAAGTGGAACCCAGGGCCCTAAAATGAGGGGTCATCTGGCCACCAGGCACGGGACCTACA
>CM053565.1:51555610-51693543 GCA_028646485.1 Cryptoprocta ferox | reverse complement strand
ACACTTTAGGCGGCGGGACCCCACACCGACACTTGTCACACCCCCAACTCCACACTCGGGTGGCCTCGAGGTCGGCAAAGGGAAGTGCGGGCCCTCAGCCAGCACAGAGCAGAGGCTTTAGATGTAAAGGCCCTTGTCTGGGGGGTGAGCTGTCCCCGAGCCCCAGCTGACTGTCACCGTGCGGGGACAGGGCGCAGGCCCAGGGTGGGCTCCTTCCCACTGACCAAGAGCAGCTGCATCACGCATTTTGGGTAAAACACTGGTAACTGATTCAAGTTAAAGCAAGATGAAACTTGTGGGCCACACAAAACACATCTGCAGGCCACACCTGGCCCATGGGCTGCCGGCTCCAGACCTGTCACCTGGGGGCCTGGACTCTGCAAATCCTCCTGGTTCTCCCTTCTGGGACCTTTGAGAAAATGCCTTCTCCCTGGCCTCTGTACGCTCCGCCCCCCTGCCTGGGACATGGCCTGCATCTGCCTGACCGGCCTCTGCACATCTTCAAACCTCGTCTCGAACACGGCCCCATCCTGGCAAGGCCGTCCTCCGCCTTCGGCTGGTCAGGTGGCCCTGACTGTGCCCTCCCACCCAACACTGCCCACTGCTAAGACCGCTTTGCCCCCTGTGGCATGTCATGAGCCTCCTAAGTCAGAGCGGATCTGTCTCGTTCAACACTGTATATATACCTACCTCCTCGGACACGGCCTGACAAGGAGGGGACCCTGAAATATGCGCTGGTGGACTGACTGGATGAACAGACAGGACAGATGATGGATGGATGGCCACCTACCTAACGCCTCATAGTAGGAGTCCTCGGACCAGCCATGGGGGTCAAACATATCCTGAAAAAAGAAAATTAACGCTGCAGTCGGCAAGGGTCACTGGATGACAAATGGCTTAGAAACCCAAGTCCCTTCTCCCCCAGTCTTTCCATGGATTTCCCTGGCCTGGCCTCCCCCTGCTGTAAGGGCAGAGGGACTCAGCGGTTATCCCAGGCTTCTAGCCAAAGGGGTGGCCAATTTGCTTTTGGGAATGTGGAGCAGGGATGCGTCTGTCGGTGGGCTGTGCTTCAGGAGTAAGCAAGTCCACACTCACTAACCGGTCGGGGCCTGGGGCCAGGTCTGTTGGCACAATCTCTCCCCTGAACTATTTCAGAGCAACGAGGGCTCTAACAAGAGAGCTGGGAAACCTCGCTCTTCGGCCAGCAGTACTGCTACCCGGGCCTTTCGGCGGCTCCAGGCTGAATCCAGCAGAGTGAGCGCAGGGCCCTGGGCACCCTTCCCTCCACCCTCAGCCTCTGTACGCGGGACATACCTTTGGGTAGTTGGTGCCGAGCTCGTCAATCGCACAGAACTGGATCAGCTTCTCATAGATGCTGAAAGAAAAATACCAGAAGGCCCTGAGCAGGCCCTGGTCCTGTGTGGCACCTGATTTTGAGAGACCAGAACAGTCTAGTTCCTGGGCTCAGATGAACCCTTTAAACCCAGCTGAGCTGTTGTAAACAGGCTTCCTGATAGAAGGGGAAATGTCCACTGGCCTGACATGATGTCACTCCTCGTCCTCCCCACTCCCAGAGACATGGACCCGTTAGCCAGGGGCCAGGACGGGTATGGTGTCCAGGCAAGAGCCGTGGTGTTTTGTTTTTTGGTTTTGTTTTGGTCTTATCTAGACATCTGACCCTCAGTTTTGTGTGGCTGGGTCAGGGCTACACACAGACCCACAGAAGGGCCGGGGCAGGTCCTTGATGTCACCACCATACCAGACTTTCCCGGGTGTGCCACTCGCTCAGACACTGGATGAAGTAAGACCCAGACACAGCTCTGTTCCCAAAACCCGTCACCTGTACCCAGAATCAGTGACACTTTGGAAGTGAAAGAGGAAGACACAGGAATAGCCTTGTCCAATTCCCTCACTGTAGAGATGAGGAAACTGAGGTGTTGTGAGGCTGTGGGCCTTTGGAGCAGAGCGAGCAGGAGAACCTGGCCAGGCCTCCTCCAGCCCAGCTCTGGGGGCAATCCCAGTCCCCAGTCCAACATCAGCGACCCCAACAGACCCTGTAGGCCCACGGGAAAGTCACCTGGGGTTCCGAAATTCTTTCTTCCTTTGGATAATGTAATTCATATCCATTCCCTCCTTTATCTTCCGCTCATAAAGCTTCTGGATCTTGTCCTAGGAAGAGAAACAGAAGGGTGCTTATGACGCCACCCTGCCACTGGCAATCCTGGTCTGGGGTCACACGTGCTGTGTGTGGACACTTGGTCACAGGAGACCCCCAGGAGCCATGCGCAGCCCTATTCCAGTCATACTGTCTTTCTCCACCCAGCCTGGGACCGGCGCTGAGCACAAATAAGATAGACTGAGATCAGTCTGTTTTTGTTTTGCCTTCTCCTGACTCCCTCTGGATGGCTGGTAGAGAGTGTAGTAAAACGTCGAGGCAGAGAAACCGTGGAGAAGACAATGAATTATCCCCACCTGTGAATGGGCTCCTGAATCATCCAAAAAGCATTCAGGCAAAGAGTGGATGGGCAGGGGCTTGTTGCTGGTTCTGAATTTAAACACCGGGTCACGTCCTCAGTGGGAGACCTGGGAAGGCTATGTCCTTTTGGAGGAAGGCAGGAGAAGAGTTTTTTGGATTTGGCCTCATAAGCTTCCTACAGTGTCCCTTGTTGGGAGGCTCACAGATGGCCAGTCCCCACCACTTTATGAAGAGGCACTGTCGAGGGTCAAGAGCTCATTTCATTAGAACTGCCCCCCAGACCCCTGCGCTGGCTTTCGACGGGCAATAGGAGGATCACCTGGGAGGAATCCAGACCAGTCCCACAGAGATGATTCCTGCAGCAGATGGCCTCCACACCACCCAGCGCATGAAGAGGCCCCAGACACCGGAGTTTCAGGGCAGAGCCACCTGCGAGGAGGACCAGTGTGACCCAGCAAGGCTGGTGCTGGCCCAGGGCAAGGTCTCTCTGCAGCCTCCCCCACTAGCGGCGGCTAAATGCACAGACTCTCCAGAAGGAAAACATTTGGGGCACTCTTCACCTGCGAGAGGAGGTGGGCAGGGCTGGAGGTCCCGTGTGATGCCCTTTGGGAACATCAGGAGAGGTGATCCACTCCTTTTGTCAGAAGGCTGAATCCTTCTGGCCTTCTGGCCAGGGGCAGCACTGAAGTGCAGAGAGAGGTTTGTGATTCATTTACCGCGGAAGAGATGGCCAAGAGCGACAAACCTCAATGTTCTCTCTTCAAGGGCAAAGGGAAGCTTTCCAAGGGAGACTCAGCAAGTTGAGGGTGACCTGTATCTTACAGATTACTTTTCTGGGCTTCCTGGGCCATCAGATGGGTTCTCCCGTTTCAAGTTAACTAAAGCGTTCACTTAATGTCGTGGTTCCTACGATTAGGAGCATCTAAAAATGAGAAATACACTGAACCTGAAGGCTGAGCCGGCCGGCCGTCTCTGGCAGATTGCCAGACTGTCCTTACAGGCTGTGGCTTGTTGCCTGGCAGGGAGGGGAGATGCTATCCTGGGGGGTGGACAACTCAGCAAAGGGAGGAGACTTCTGGGAAAGGAAGAGAATCTGCACCATGCCCCCAGCCCCGACTGTGGCCCTGCCCAGCCAGCTGCATTCCATAGCCCCGGGTCCCCTTAGTCATCCATCCGTCAGGATAGTGCCGTGGGCCTGTGGTGTGGCCAGAGGCACCAGCAGAATCTGTCGGATTAAAGGTAGAGCAGGTGGACCGGATGCCACGAGTGGGCAGGCCTGGCTGCCTGCCCTGTGGTCTGTCACAAGGTTCCACGCACAGGGGAACCCGCAGAGGACAAGGAGAAACAATCACAGAGGCTGAAAAGGAGGTGCAAACTCCAGGGGCCCCCCTGAGGTCCTGCTCTCAAGGGAGTAACTGCACTCAATGCTCCATCTCCTTGGGATTTCAGAACCTCAGGCCACGTCTGCCCGTGATTCTGTCAGACAGGCAGCTAGTGAACTGGCGCGTCAGGAATATGAGCATAAGAATCTTAGGCACAGAAATGCTTGTGTTTTTGCGTTTCTACATCCTATTTATTTTACATTCTAACGGTCCCTCAGTTTCTTGGCGAAGTTCCCCGCCGGCTCAGCTTGGTCGCACGGAAAGTGCGTAATTTTCTCTGCCTTGGCATCGGACTGGAGGGCGAGCTCAGGGTCCCAGTGGGAATGGCGGTGGGGACAGAGGGAACTCCTGACGGCAGGCTAAGAGAGGTAACCAGGACTGCAGGCTCTTAAAGTTGGACCAAACCAGCCACTTTGACCCAGGCTTTCTCATCTACACGGGCCTCAGCAGCTGAGCTCTGTACTTACTTGTAAGTGATTTGAACATCTGCCAGGGGGTTCAGGTGGGATCTTGATTTCATCGGGCGACATGTTCCGAACTCTTTCAGAAAAGGAGGCTGTGGGAGAACAGAGAGAAAAATTCTGTGCGTGTGGATGTCAGGGGGTGGTTGCGCGCGGGGGAAGGATTGGGGCCAGACACGAAGTTTAAAAAAAAATAAAAAAAAAAAAAAGGCACATACGTTTCCGGGAGAGATAAAGGCTGCGAGACAGTACAACAGTGTTCACAGGGGTCTCTCTGCGAGTGTCATCTGAGTTGAGATCAAATGACCAGAAGGAGCCGGCATGTGCCAACTCGGGGGAAGAGGGGGCAAGTGTCAAGAATGCATGCTCCCATGTCCCCACAGTTAACTTTGAAGGACAGGGTACGTGCAGGGTGTGTTGGTAAATGTTCAAGACCCAGCTGGGGGGGGGCGGGGGGGAGAAGAGGAGGGAAGAGCCATGATCTACAGCGTCTGCCAGTTTCTGGGGTATTCATTCTCTCACTGTTGGACCCAGGCCCGGGCCGGGGGGGAGCATCACCGGCTCACAATGTGAGCCAGCTCCAGCCCCCCCCCCCCCCGCACCGGCTATGTTCCTCCAACACCCTCCCAGGATTCTGGAAAGTCGCAGAATTTCATCCTTCTCATCTTAGGCCATCCTACCCGAGACACAGGAGAGAGTTCAGGGTTCCCTAGGCTCTGGGACGCAAAGCATTCAAAACCGCTTTGCACATAAATATTTCAAAAATTACCTGCTGGTTACTAGCTTAGTCTTTTAAAAATAAACCGATCAACCCTCTTTCGGTCCGCTTCGTTCTTGGGAACAAAGGGCCTGATTCTGATGTGAAGAACCACAACTCCCAAGGGACAGCTCCCTCGGCGACCTGCTACCGCCCACCTGAGTTTTCCCACTCCCTGCGCTCCCTTCCCGGTGGCCTCTGGCCACCCTGGGCCCGCAGAGTGTGCTCTGGGTCACTCAGACAATGCGCCGTTTGTCGTAAGATTCGGTCTGTGCTCTTGAAAACATTCTCTCATGAAAAGGAGCATACAATGAGCGAACAGCAGGCGGAGTGGGGTGGGGCAGGATGAAGGGAAGGAATGAACAAACCAGCACCAATAATACCCAGCAAGTACTTACTGGGTACCCATGGCGTGCCAGGCCCTGGGCCAGACTATCTCTTAGCCCTGAGTGGCTGCCTGGACCGCCTGATGAGAGCCTAGCACAGCCTTCGCCTTTTCTCCCGGGGCTGCGTTAATATTTGCTTAGCAGATAAGGTGCTTTGATCTCCACTCAGAGTTGTGCTGTTACCACTAAGAACTCAGTGCTGAGAAGGGCTGAGGGTACGGCTCCGTGGAATTTGCCAGTCTCAAGGCTGCGAAGCACCCTGTGCATCCTGAGGCTGGGGTGGGGCCTCACACGTGCTCCGAGGGCGGACTCCCCCGGTCGGCGGTGGGTCCTCACTGGATGCGCCCTGAGAACAGAGCGCTAGGCATGCCATTCTGGGTGAAGGCCAGAGGACCAAGACGGGGTGACATGTCCTGCTGTGGACCGGGGACACCAGGGCAGCCCAGGAGCAAGTTTCCGCCAGGGCACTACGTGCTCCTCTTTGCCCAGCACCTTCTGTCTCCTGCCGAGGGCAGCGATGGGGGCACCCATTATCTGGCTAGAGTTCAAGTCCCCTCCTGGCCTCTCCCTCCTTCTCAGCCCTCCTTCTCAGCCCGAGGCTCACGCAGGCTGCAGAGGCCGGCCGAGAGTGGGATTAGCTGGGGTGAGCTGGTCCTCATTATTTCCTGAAGGCCAAAGCAAGGAGGGCCTGGGCAGGCTTTGGGCACAAGAAGGGGCGGAGAGCTTATGTGCGCATGTGAGGGAGAGACAAAGAATGCCCTTTGGCATTTGCCAGGAAAGCCTTTTGGAAAAACAGGGTGTGACACTGTTGCCACAGCAACCCAACCACACTAGGGCTCAAACAGTATACAGTGTGACAGGGAGGGAGAGCCCCTCCTGAGCTCCGGGTTAGGAACAAAAGAATTCCTCCAAAGTAACTGGCAAGTGAAGGGATAGAGTCAGAAAATTAGATAAAAGTTTTCCCACCGCGTCCAGGAGCCATCCATCCTTCAGTGACTTTCCCTGAGCCCCAGGATGATCTGAAACAGAAGCCCTCACACCCACATACATGGTCATGCGGGCAGCCGCAAGGCCTCAAACCATCTTTCCAGGAAATCCATAGAGAAATGTGTCCAGGCATGGGGGGGGGGGGCGGGGACAGCTCCCAGTACTGTGGCTGCTCTTGGGGTCTACTTGGGGGCATTCTAGAAGGGCAGCCATACTCAGGATCTGAGAAGCCTACCTTGGTGAGTCACCCCTGCGCACACTCAAGCCAGAGAACAGCAGTGTCCGTGGCTGCCAGGTGCGAATCTGAGCAGGACCAGCTAGTCAGTTGGGCTTACGTGATGGCGGGGAG
This sequence comes from Cryptoprocta ferox, assembly GCA_028646485.1. Classification (NCBI taxonomy): domain Eukaryota; kingdom Metazoa; phylum Chordata; class Mammalia; order Carnivora; family Eupleridae; genus Cryptoprocta; species Cryptoprocta ferox. The sequence goes on along the minus strand of CM053565.1, from coordinate 51,686,745 downwards.
GGGAATGCCTGTGGGGTACCGTGGGGCGGGGAGGAGGAGGCCGAGGAGCGCTCTCTAGTTCACCAGAGACATGGAGAACCCGGCTGGATCACCACCTCAGTTCCAGGCATGACGAGGGGGCATCAGTGGGGTGCCTGGAGGGGACAGACTGGGCATGTGTGCTCAGGGCTGTCAAGTGGCCACGGTGCTGGCCACAGTCAGCTTCTTTGCTTTCATTTGCTCCGTTAAATCTGGAGCGTTTACTTGGGGCGCGTGGGCAGCTCAGTCAGTTGAGTGTCCAACTCTTGGTTTCAGTTCAGGTCATGATCTCACAGTTCGTGAGTTTGAGCCCTCCACTGGGCTCTGGGCTGAAAGCGTGGAGCCTGCTTGGGATTCTCTCTCTCCCGCTCTCTCTGCCCCTTCCCTGCTCTCTCTCTCTCAAAATAAATAAACAAACTAAAAAAATAAATTAAATTAAGGGATGCCTGGGTGGCTCAGTCGGTTAAGCGTCCGACTTTGGCTCAGGTCATGATCTCACTGCTCTTGAGTTCAAGCCCTGTGTTGGGCTCTGTGCTGAGGGGGTGGGGGTGGGGGAGCAACTCAAGAGTCCTATTCCAGCGGCATTAACAAAAGTAGCTGAGGGACGCCTGGGTGGCTCAGTTGGTTGAGCATCCTACTTCGACTCAGGTCATGATCTCATGGTTTGTGAGTTCGAGCCCCACATCAGGCTCTGTGCTGAAAGCCCAGAGCCTGGAGCCTGATTCAGATTCTGTGTCTCCTTCTCTCTCTGCCCTTTCCCTGCTCATGCTCTATCCTCTGTCTCTCAAAAATAAACACTGAAAAAAAAATTAAAAAAACAAAGGAGCTGAGTTCAGGCAGAGCTCAACCACTACCTCCTCAGTGAGGAACCGTAGGAGTAAACCAGACAATGAGCCTTTAATACCTACTGTGGTGAATGGAATGGATTCAACTATGGCAGTAATCCTCCAATAAAGTAACATATTTAGCAATAAAACGAAACTATGGATATGTTCAGTATCACAGAAGGATCTCAAAACCATATGGGAAGTGAAAGAAGCCAGACAAAAAATAAGACGGTCATTTCATTTCTATCAATGGTTCTCAACTGTGGGCAATTATGCTCTCCCAACATCCAAGGGGACATTAGGCCATGTCTAGAAACATTTTTCCTTGTCACATGGGGCAGAGGGAGGGGAGGGCTACTGGCATCCGAAAGGCCGAGGATGCTAAAACACTGTAAAACACAGGCCAGGCCCCCACAACAAGGAATCATCCAGCCCAAAATGTCAATGGTGCTAAGGCCGAGAAATCCTGATCCTTATGAAATTCTAAAAAAGGCAAAACTGTAGTGAAGAAGGTACATCACTGCTTGCCGGAGGCCCAGGGAGGAAACTGTCTGCAAGGAGAGGCATAAGGAACATTTTGCAGTGAAGGAAATTATTTTTTTTAACAGTAATTAATTAATTTTTAAGTAAGCTCTAGGCCCATGTGGGGCTTGAAGTCATGACTCCAAGATCAAGGGTTGCATGCTTCACCACCCAAGCCAGCCAGGCACCCCTAGAGTGACAGACGTGTTTTTTAGGTCATGATCTCACGGTTCATGGGTTCGAGCCCTGCATCGGGTTCTCTGCTGTCAGCGCAGAGCTGCTTCAGATCCTCTGTGCCTCTCTCTGCCCCTCCCTCACTCTCACACGCTCTTCTCTCTCTCAAAAATAAATATAAAAAAAAATACTTTATAAAGAAGTGCTTAAAATTTTTTTTAATGTTTATTTACTTTTGAGAGACAGAAGGACAGAGTGTGAGTGGGGGAGGAGCAGAGAGAGAGGGAGACACACAATTAGAAGCTGGCTCCAGGCTCCAAGCTGTCAGCACAAAGCCTGATGCAGGGCTCGAACGCACAAACAGTGAGATCATGACCGAGTCGAAGTTGGATGCTCAACCGACTGAGCCACCCAGGCGCCCCTAAACAAAAGTGTTTTATAGTGTGATTGTGATGGGGACTGACATAACTACACGCATCTGTCAAAGTTGATCAAATGGTCCCCTAAAAATTGGCAAATCTTACCCTATATAAGTTATGCTTCAATAAAGCTATTATCAAAAGGTGGCAAGGAGAGAAAAGGTGGAAGTTGGGTGAGAAATTGGGGCGGAGGTGGCTGATGTGCCCCCCATTCCACCACTCGGCCTCCCGGGTAAGCTGCTCTCTGACCCCACAGCCCCGCCTCATTTCTTGGTAGCTTACAGCAGGCACTGGTGAGGCGGGGGAGGGAACGGAGGACGGAGGCTCTGGCCCATACGTGCCCCTGAGGGTTACCCACTTGGAGGAAGCTGTGCTCTGCTTCCTCTGTCTGCAAAGCCAGCTGGCACATCCCCTACAGAGCCATTTTCTAAGCAGTGAACTCTGAGGTCTAGGAAAATTCTCGGTTTTATAGGATTTGAAAGACTCATACTGTATTCATCACACACATCACTCAGGGATAAAGGCAGAATCCTACTGGGGGTCGAGGCTGCTTATCGCAGGTGTGCTCCTACCGAAGCCCTCCCCAGAGAACAAATGTAATGGGGATAATTCTCATTCTTTCAGTTAGGAACACAGGACAGGTCTCCGCCTCCCAGATCCTGTGAGAGGATCCTGTCCAAGAAAAGGACGGGCTCGAGGGGCTGCAAAGCCACAAAGCCTCCATCTGGACGCACAGGGGAAGGTTCCACAAGCTGCCTTTGAAGCAGGACCCCTGCTTTGTGAAGATTAACGGAGCAGCCAGGGAGAGACGGTCACAGTTACCACACGGAGGGAGGGTCGCCCTCTCCGTGACGTTTGGACAGGCTTTGGCAGAGGTGTGACAAAGTCCGTGACCAAACTGACAGAGTCAAGGGGCTTTCTAAAAAAGGATTAAGAGACCAGAGTTAGCATCGGGACTGGGATGACACGGGCGCCCTTTTTCAGAAACATAACTGCCCTGCCCCCCAAGCCACAAAGGGGCTTGGACTCCAGGGCTACGAGGCATGTTCACTCCTGGGGACAGAGCAAAGTGCCAGCAGGGGCTACATGCTTGTTTCTTGAGTACATGAATATGCCAACAAAGCGGGGAGGGGGCGTATGAGGACAGAGGACAAGCCTAGGGCATAACGGCAAGAGCTCCCCACTGAAAGGGGCCCTAAATCCATCTTGAAAACATTGGCAACTGACCAAAGCCCAGTGAAATGCACCATGAATATGATTTTCAAAGGAGAATTGTTCCCTGGGTGTCTTACTCAGACATCTTAGGAAATGCCAAAGGCCCTGAGAGCACATGAAGGGACAAGGCTCTGGGCAGAAGGGCTGCCTTGGCTGAAGCAGGGAGAAGCCCCACCCCATGCAGTGGCAGGCCCAGCATGGCTGGGAGCCAGTTCGCTCCGGGCCAGGCTCAGAAATCTGCCTCCGAGGCTCTCCCTGGGGTACTCACCAACTAATTCCTGAGGATCCCGCTTTTCTACTTCTGGGTTATCCTGCAAAAGAGAAATAAATATAAAGAGGTAAGCCCTGGGGCTCCTGAGCCACGGTTACTTTCTTCACTGAAACCACTCAGGATTTTAAGGGAGGAGAAAAGGTAAACACAACGCAAAGAACCTAAGAGCGAGCCGATGCTTTGGGGGCCTTCTGGGACCCCTGAACCTCCTAATCCCCCTTTATCAGAGCAGCCAAGATCCCCTAGATGCCTGCTTCAGGCTCTCCTCCAGGGGCCCCGGCAGGGACCGATATCCACCAATGCCAAGGAGAGCAAATGCCAGCCATCCGTCACCTGTACACCCGGACCCTGCCCGCTGTCTCCCCTGCGGTCTGGTTGGCCATCCCAGAACACTGCCACCCCTACCCAGTACAGAGGAGGCAAGAGGTGGCAACTTTGTTAACACGAGAATCCCGAAACTAAAACACAAAAGACTTTGTGCTCCCAACAGATTTTTCTTACTTTTAGTTTAAGCAAAATAGGGAGGCCTTATCATAACGGGGTGGCTCATGGAACCCTGGGGCAGGCATGTACTGGGCCTTTAACCAGTGACTGAACCAGGCCCCCAGAGAGGCCCTAGCACGGAGGCAGCTCCTCTCTTGGCTCACCTCTTGGCTCTTTACAATGGCTTTATATCTCCAAAGAAAAGCTTTCTCTGATCCTTAGCGCAAACTTCCGCCCGGCAACACCCACTTCTACAGGCCCTTCAGTGCTGGCCCAGTGCAGAGACTTAAGAGCAAAGGTTTCTTATCAGACGTTTTGCTGGACTTGCTCTGTATTTCACTGCTCAGAGTAAGTGCTTCATTTAAACCAGATCAAGCTGGAGAAGGCCAAGGTCCCAGCCTCTGAAACAAGCCGGGGCGCGGTGGGGAGCAAGGCCTTCCCCTGAGTCCACTGTCCCAGATGTCCAACGGCGACAACACACCTGTCTTCCCCATCTCTGGGGAAGCCCGGCCCCTCACACACGCTCAGACCAGGCACCTCGAGTGCACGACATGCTAATGATCACAGCGGCAGAAACTGCGCTCGGGGGGAAGCTGTTGGACCTCATTTCTCTTCCCTCTGGTTGGTGGGGGAGGAGGGAAGACGGTAACGACTCTGGAACCAAATGGGCACGTGGACACAGCTGCAGGGCTCTGGGTACTCCACTTCCGGGAAGAAATGTTACAGCAAGTTAACGTTTTGGGGAGGAAGATGCTGGAAGCCCTCCCGTGCGATGGCTCTGTGCTGAGAGCGGTAGTTCTTAGCCCCCTTCCCCTAAAGTCCCTCCTGATTCTGGGAAAGGCCCAAACCCCCTCGCTCTCCTGAACACTGTAGCTATTCATTCGACCGAGGCGGGCATGACGTCCGGGCCAGGCTGCTTAGCAACCTGTCTCCTCCAGCTACCCGCCCCCTGCCAGTCAGGTGGGCGAAGAGGAGGCAGGCCTGAGCTAGGGAACGGAAGGGCTGGGAGGCCGCCTGGAGGACTGCCGAGCCGAATTCAGGTTGGTCATCAATCAGCTGCTCTCCAGAGAGGGCCCGCCTCCAGGGGCCCCACAACAATCCCTTTGTGGCAGTGACCCCGGAGGAGCCAATGTTAAAGAGTGCGGCAGCAACAAAACCTGGGGCTGTAAAAGGTCCTTAAATTTTCCCTCCAGGGGACAGCTTTCTGGGTACTGATTGTGGGAAAACGTCAGTTGGGTACATCCTACCTCCCCTCTGTGGCCAGTTGGCTGGTCATCCAAGGACTGACCGTTAACTATTCAAAGGCTCCCGGGGGCTCCCTCCCAGGGCACCGCAGGGCGCCAGCCCCTCAGCCGGCCCGAGGAAGGGGGCACGCTATCCATGTGGGAGCGCTACCAGGTCCCCTCCAGGGGCACAGGAAGTTAGTCACCAAACACGCAGTGTGTCTTCTAAGAGGAAAACACTTGTTTACCGGAAGGCTCCTTGGGCAGGGTGAAAGGCTGTGAGCCACCGCGGCCTCCTAAAGCTTGTGCCCCCAGCAGTGGGAGGGGCGCGGGCGGGAGGGACGGGGATTCCCACATTTCACAAGATCCCTGCCTGGCTGAGCTGAGGCTGCTTCGTCAGGTCTCAGGGAGAAAAGCAAAGATGGAGCAAGGCAACAACAGAGAGGCGGGTGTCCCCTCATCTCTCAGACTTTCCTTTTTTGCCTCAGTTCCTCATCCCTCAAATGGATCATTCTACATAAACACAAAAAGGGATGAAGTTGACAGTTGGTTTCAACTTGCCCACTAGCCTAGTCTTTTGCTTTTTTAATGTTACACCACGCATGTGCGCACGCACACACGTACACGATGGGGTGTGTCCAGAGCGTACTGGGAACCCCACGGAGCTACGGACTCTTACTCGACCCCAAACCTAACATCCCCAGGGACAACCCCCTCCCCGCAGCGGAATTTGGCTCCATGATCCCTCCAAGCCAAGTGCCAACCTATGAACCATCAATCCAACTCCAAGTGCAAGATTCTCTGGCTAACTAAGAGAATCCGGTTTATAAACGGACAACATAAATGAGCCACCACAAACTGCAAATCATATAGTTCTGCACAGAGTACTCCCGGAAAGACTTTGGAGTGTGTGGCTGGGCAGATGCCTCCTCCATGTCACAGATACCGGTGGGGCTCCTAGGGCCCCGGACAATGAAACCATGGGACTCTGTGCCTCCTGGTGGCCACACCTGGTTAGGCTTTAGAATATAATTCTTCTGTCCTCAGACACAAATAAGCTGGGTTGTGCGCCTGTTGAGCTCCTGGATATGTGTCACGGTGCAAAGGTGCCCCCAAAGAAGAAAGCCAACAAGCCAGGTCCTTCTGGATCCTAAAGCAGTTTAACCCCACATCCTGCCCTGAGCATGAGAAGGAGGTTTGATCATGCTTCGAAATAAGGGGCCTGAGGCCACAGTATCTATCACGTGTTCTTCAGAGAGGGGTGATTCCAGAACTTCACACAATGCTGAAGAAAGGTCAGTAAGGAAGGAGAGTTGGGGCGTCTGGTGAGACCACGGAGGATGGCTGTCAAATACCCCAAAGATGGTTACATTTCAGGACAAGTTACGCTCAACTGTCCATTGAGGCAAGTTTCATCCAATCAAAGCAGCCCCGGGGAAAGATAGGACCAGGGGCGGAGGGTGGTCCACACTGAAGACAAAGACCCAGAGAGACCCCCTTCTATCAGACATGCCTCAGATACCAGGAATTCAGTACAAAACGAACCAAGCACCCATGACAGTTATCTTGGAAGCCAGCCAAGAAAACCATTTGAGGAAGTATTTAATATTACAGAGCTAAGGAGAGAGATGGAAGGTTCACATTAAACTGCCAGTGGTTCAAGACACTGGTTTTAAAAAATCGGCCAGAAGTTCTCACCATGCCCTTAAGGAGGCAGGAAGGGAACAGTTAGGATACAAGTAAAAAGCAACAAGAAACCACTGTTCCTTTTCTTCCCCCAAAGCGGTGTTTTGGAACGCGCAGGGGGTGCCTGTCTTGACTTGTATGAATCCATCCCTCTGGCCTCCACATGGATATTCTCAATTGGTCAAAGTCATGAACTCGGCCAGATCTATGCACCAGACTGTAGTCTGAGTCAGCTGGGAGGCAGGAAACCCACAGCCCAGAGAGCCGGACAGCCCTGGATGCAGGACAGCACGGCCCCCAGGCACAGCAGGCCCAGGGGTTCCCCCCCAGTTCACTGGGCGGGCGAAAACAAAGCATCTCACCTAGCAGTTCCTGGGAAAAAAGACCAGGTAAACCACTTCAGCTCTCCAGTTCAAGTCCAATTAAGACACAAGGGAACATGAAACAGATGCCTGCTTCTGAAGAAGCCAAGGGAGACCACGGGAAAGGCAGGAAAGGAGTGCTGAGCTGGTCGAAGAAACAAACGCTGAGGCAAGGCCTCCCCTCCTGACTGTCTGCACCCCTGCAGCCTGCCCAGGCTTCACGGGAGCCTAAGGCCTCACCAGGGCACAGGGCACAGCTGGCCAGGGACGGACCTGAAGAACAGTGATCTGAACCTGCCAAGTTTGGTTCCCTCATTGACTGTGTCTGAGACCTGTAAGAATGCAGCAGCCACAACAGGGGCCTCGTTCTGAGACTGTAGAGCCTGGAATGTGGTTCCCCCTGCAGAGAATACAAAAAAGTCCGCCCATCCAGACACTATGACTGGAGCGGAGGAAGGAAGTAGAAACAATATGGCTCCATAACGCGGGATAAGCTCCCATTTGAGCTGGGAAGATTTGCTCAGAGAGAAGTACCAGATCCGGGTGGAGAGAATGGAAGTTTATTTACAGCCGACACCACTTTACCAATCCTTCCCAAGCCGCCCCACCAAGCACGCACCAAGGTCCAGCGTCCAGCTGGAGACAAAGCAATGCGGCCTCCAGCGGCTGGATTCTGCCAGATCTAAATGTTGCTTTTCTTGCCCCAGCTTGGGGAGCACTGGGCACAGAGAAAGTACTCTGAACCGAGGGCAGAGGGCAGCCTCTCCGAGCTGCTGGGGGAAGAACGCTACAGACTACGTTTTCTGATAGATGACGTAATCCTACATCTTAAAAGCAAGTGGCGGCTGGGGAGGCAGATTAGTAAAACAATGCTTTCGAAATCTTCTATTCTCTCAGACTGGCACTGCCCCGGGAGTTATTAAGTCCTCATGAGATCTCACTTAAAAATGACTCCTCACTGGGGCGCCTGGGGGGGTTCAGTCAGTTAAGCGTCTGACTCTTGAGTTCGGTTTAGGGCATGATCTCACGGTTCGGGAGTTCGAGCCCTGCGTCAGGCTCTGCACTTAGAGTGCTTAGGAACTTCTCTCTCTCCTTCTCTGCCTTTCTTTCTATCTCAGAATAAATAAATAAAACTAAAAAAAAAAAAAAAAAAAAAGACTCCTCACAGTGGCCCAAGGCCCTGGGGGACTCCCAGCAGGTCCTTTCAACCTCCTTTTCCTCCTAGCACAGAGCCGCAGCAGGGCCCAGGTAAAGCCCCTCCCTGGAACACCTCCTCCCCACTGCTGCTGAAAGTAAACCCTTCAGACCTCAGTCCTCGGATCATGGAAGCCTTCGTCCGCCCCACTGCCACTCGGCCAATGAGGGCCTTGTTCTAGTCTGGGCTCTTACTCACTGTCTTAGTTATCACTGTGCTCCCAGCACCTGCAGGTTAGTGCCCTGCCCACAACAGGTGCTCAAACATTGCTCAAATACTGAGATGAAATGTGTGTTGCACGCACGCACACACACACAGACGTACACAGAGACACTCTCCTTTCTAAGTGGCCAGTGGTCCATTCTTCAGCCCAGGTTAGCTGTACCACAGCCACCTTCAGCTGCAGCCCTGTCCCCCCAGACTCCAGACAGCCATGCCGCCCACAGCCAGCTCCAAAGTGCAACTCAATGTCAGAAAGGGGGGCAGTGGGAGAGGAACAAAGAAGGGGCCGGACTTGCGATACAAGGCTGATGACAGGGAAGGAAGAAGAGAGTGGGGGCATCAATATTGAATTAAGTTAAAAAAGCCTTAAATCAGGGCGCCTGTGGGGCTCAGTCGGTTGAGCGTCCGACTTCAGCTCAGGTCATGATCTCAAGGTTCGTGGGTTCGAGCCCCGCGTTGGGCTCTGTGCTGACAGCTCAGAGCCTGGAGCCTGTCTTCGGAATCTGTGTCTCCCTCTCTCTCTGCCCCTCCCCTGCTTGCACTGTTTCTCTCTGTCTCTCAAAAATAAATAAAAAACATTAAAAAAAGTTGAAAAAAAAAGTCTTAAATCTAGCTTGTCATTCCCCATCCTGAAACAAAAAGACAGAATTCCTCTATAGTTAGCCTGTTTATTTGCTCCACAAATAATTTACTGAGCCTTTATTATGTACCAGGCAATGGGCCAAATAATGGGGCTATGATGTAAAGGCAACTCAGTCCTAGGGAGAAATTCTGGGGGTTCTGCTAAGTACTTTAATCCCAAGGCTCAGCAGAAGTCACCGAACCCCGCGCTGCAAGGAGATCGCCTTCCGTGGCACAGATGCCCAGCGCCCGTGCCCTGTCTTACTGCCCCACACATGGAGCCTTCGAGAAAGCCCGTCACCAGCACGTTTCCTTTAGTTGTATCCTGTTGGCCAGGACTGGGTCACTGCCACAGACACTGCCTACCTAGGGATGGAGACACTCAATTTATCAGAAAAACGGGCAGAAGTTGGTGGGATCGCTTTGGATCCAACAGACTCTCCTCCATTCCCAGCTCGATGATGGGAAGACTCAGTTCCCCAAGCAGACGTTTCTGCAGGAAAGGCATCCGCTCAGACAAACGAAGCCAGCTCTAGAACCGGCCTTGTAGCCCGAAGAAAGGAGCAAACAGTTTCTTCTAAAACATCGAGCTCAACGAGGTCGACACCGCTGTGTGGTGCGACGCTCTGCCATGTGCCACCAACCAGACCTCAATGTAAATGCAAGGCTGTGGCCAGGAGCCGTTTCCAAAGGGCGACTTTTGTTACCTGACTATTCCCAGTGTAATCTCACACTTGATTCAAGACATGGGAAGATTCTGCGTTTTTTGAAAGTTGTAGATGTTCAGAAGGGTCATTCCATCCCTGTCTTACACCTGGGCTGTCTGGGAAGGCTGTGTTTAGGCACAGAGGTCACCTCACATCAAGACTTTGAATTAAGCCTTCAGTGGTGGGCCAGGGTGCACTTTTTCTTAAAGATTTTCCACAAAAACAGCATCTCTATGCTTCAGGTCGTTATTTGGGGACAGGGGTGGGAGGACTTGGAGCCAGCCAGGACAAATGGAAACAGCTCCGTGAGGCTGGGGGCAGAAAAGCGAAGTCTTTGTGACACATAACACGGCCACCAAATCACAACGGCATTACCCTGCTTGAGAGGTCAGCGGCCAAACTGAGGTGTTAGATTAAGATATAAGGCAAAAGTAACTGAGATACCAGAAAGCCAGGAGATTAGAAATGCAAACTGGTCGCCACCTGCACACTGGCAGGAAGAGAAATGAATGATCTACGGGGCCAAAAGGAAAGCCAGTATCTTTAAGGCACTGCTTAGAAAAAATGCACCTAACTCCAAAGTTGGGAAGGCAAATGAGCAAAATTCTACCGAACGCTGAACCCAGAAACTGCATAGCAGTATTTCAAAACATAAGGATTAGAACACAGAAGGGAGGTGGGAAGTGCTGGGGCCCAAAGGGCGGGCAGCTTGGTTTCTGCATCATAGAATTTTTAAAAAAAGATAAATCCTGACTAGGGAAGGAGGCACCCAGCCACACCTCGGTTAGTAATCTGTGGCATCTGGGCCCAAAGGGGAAAATGGTGTTGGGGCTTGCACAGCCGAAGGCAGGCCGACTAGGCATGCGCGGCTGGAGAACCACAAGGAGTGGGGTGAGGCCGCTGGGTGTCTGAGCTTCAGGTGAGCAGGAGCCAGTGCAGTCAAGAGGGTCCCGCTGGCAGTCCGGTAGAGCCACGAGGGGAGGTCACGGGGAGAATAATGGTTGTTCCTCTCTGAGATTACTTCCAGCGATTCCCTTTTTATCAGCAGCGTTCGGCTTATGACGTAGCCAGGCCTTCTCTGGAAGGTGGCTCGACAAAGACCTAGCTTGGAATTCTTTCAATCTGGACAACAAAAGAGCTACTTCCATAGCGTGCACCCTCCCCCTCTCCCAATCTCTGTCCTGTCTGCTGCTCAGATCAGGTCACCACTTAGAACCACAGGTCACCACTTAGAACCACAGGTTGTCGGCAGTGGTGGGGGGGGGGGGTCTCCTCGGCCCGGAAATTCCGTGTCTCCCACCTGTGCAAGGGCAATCCTAGCGCTAGTAAAGGTGAGGCCTAAAGAAGGCCATGTGGCCATTCATCGTGGTGAGAGCAAGGAAACGTGAAATGTTAAGAAGGCTTGAGCATTCTCAACAGTTCAAAGGTCACATTACAACTTCCATCAAGAAGAGTGGATGGCTCCCCATCCAGCAATGGTCAAGGGCCATTTCCTTCTTTGGTCCTGGGTGAGTCATGTTGTAGTCTTTTTTTTTTTTTCTTTTCCTAATCAGCACTCAAAAGGATCATAGGGTACGGGAGGCAGAACACTGGAGAAGGCAGGGAAACAAAACCAAGATGGAGGTACCAAGTACGTATTCTCCCTCCCACACCCTGAACAACAGAACTCACTAAAAACTAAGGTACATTATCCAAATCTCCCAATAACCCCACAAGGCAGACATTATCATTCCCATCTTACACATGACTAAACCGAGGCAAAGTACAACGAAGCATCTTCTAGCCCAGGAAGTGGCAATGCTGGGCCCTGAACCCAAGTCTGTCTGACTCTAAGGCCTAGTCATAACCACTCCCCAACTTCTGATCTCCTTCTAGACTCAGAGGCGGCAGATAATGACGGTTTCTAGGAAGCCTTTGGTTCAACCACTGGGGAAGCCAACATCAAAGACCAAGAAGGAAAAACACCTCTTCAGGGAGGACTCTGTAGCATGTCACAGAGCAAAAGAAGTGTTAAGCTCTCAACTTAAGGGGAAGACAGCCAGAAGTATTACCTTTTAACTATAACGATTGGGGCAACAGCTCAAGAGGTCCCAGTTCTCCAGTGAGTAATGCATGAGTTGATCTGAACGGAATGGCTGGTCCTGAAAACTTAATCACATGACCCAGTGGGTGCCGCCACCCTTGTCCTTAGCCCTAGAGACCTCCTGGGTGCTTACAGAAGGAATGCTACCAAATCCTGACTGCTACTAAGCCCTCGTCCCTTACTGGGTGAACAATCATGAGGACTGTAATGGGAACTCACGTGTTAAAGAATGAGTTGTTTCTTCTGACCCACCTAAAGAGCACGGCATGTGTTCCGTCCACCAGAGTCTAACTGGAAAGAAAGTACCTACGTGATGTTTTATTTGATAACAGCTATAAAAATAAACACGTTTTTTGCTACTATAACATACTAACTCTCATTTGTATTCTAGCTAGCTCCGAGAAGAGCAACGGGAATTGATGAGTAAAAGTGTGCTGATGGGGTGCCTAGGTGGCTCAGTCGGGTGAGTGTCTGACTCTCGGTATTGGCTCGGGTTGCGATCGCACAGTCATGAAATCGATCCCTACATCAGGCTCTGCGCTAAGTGTGGAGCCTGCTTGGGATTCTCTCTTCCCTTCCCCTGCTCGTGCTCTCTCTCAGAATAAATAAGTAAACATAAAAAAAAAAAAAGGTATAGGGGCGCCTGGGGTGCCTCAGTTGGTTAAGCTGCCAACTTCAGCTCAGGTCATGATCTCGCGGTTCTTGAGTTCGAGCCCTGCATCAGGCTCTGTGCCGACAGCTCGGAGCCTGAAGCCTGCTTGGGATTCTCTCTCTGCCCCTCGACCGCTCACACTCTGTCTCTCTCTTGTGCTCTCTCTTAAAAGTAAATAAACATTAAAAAGAAAATTTGTGCTAATGACTGGTTTCACCTCTAGAAAAAAGTTGGTAGATGGCAACCTTTCCTTACTGTTCCCATTTAAAGGTATTTAGAAAATTACAAAAACAAACAAAAAAACTTTCTTACAGCAGTTTCACTGAGATATAACTCACATCCGACACAATTCTTAAGTGTTTAGCTTAAAAATTTTTTAACATTTCTTTATTTTTGAGAGAGGAAGCGTGCGTACACGAGAAGGAGGGGGGCAGAGAGAGGGAGACAGAGGATCTGAAGCAAGCTTTGCGCTGTGAGTGCATAGCCCCATGGGGACTCGAACTTACAAACTGACCGTGAGGTCTTGACCTGAGCCCAAATCAAGAGTCAGACGCTCAACCAACTGAGCCGCCCAGGCGCCCCTAAGTGTTTAGCTTTTAACTTTTCACTTACGTCCTGCTATTATAATTACTCAGACTGTAACAACACAGAAAACATTTAATATTCAGAGAGCAACAAAATATGTATGCTTTCGTATAGACAAACACAAAAAGACGCAAGAATGAAAATGGGGCATCCTGTTAGAGGACTGTGGAATTAGAGGATCTTTTTTTCAAAATATTCAATTCTTGCTATTATAATAATTTGACAATAAAAACAAAACTGACAAGAGAGCCACCAGAAAAACAGTACCGTGTCACTCTTTCCTTGTCAAAGACCTCTGAGAAAAAGCCCGAGTTCATGCTCTAACAGATACCCTTTGCTGTACCATCCTGAAAAGGAATTCTCAGTAGAACATTCCACAAGTGGGGGTTCTCCCGAAGCTCACCCAGCAAAAGCACACACTGATCCACATGTGAAGGCTAGAAAGGGACTTTAGCACACCACACGAGCCGCCCCTCTGAAGTGTCCCTCACGATGAGAACCCCACGCTGCTTGCTTATGAAAAGCCTGAGCCCCTCCCTGTCTGATTTCAAAGTCCTGGAGGTAGAGGGAACACGCTCAAAGCCCAAATAGGAAAACCTGTGCACTGCAGCAATCCTGCAGGAGCCGGCACACGTTCCAGAGCCTCTTTCCTCACATGGCGGAGAAAGAGAATCGAGGGTTTCGATCAGAAGCGCTGCCCACATGCGACTGCTGGCAGGCTCCTGAAAAGTGCTCGCTAAAACCAGCAGTCAGGAACAAAGTCCTCAGAAACACGCTCCACAGGCGGTGTTCAGACCGCAGGGGTAGGACTCTCAGGCTCGCAAAGACCAGTAACAGTGCTGGGTAGGGGGGAGGCTGGAGAAGAGAAGCAGCGGGAAATAACTGAGTCCGCTCCGCCCCGATGCAAATCCTTCCTCGAGACTTCAAGCCAATTAGTAACACTTGGCGACTGAGACACTTGACCTTCTTAAAGGAATTCAAGTGTGTTATGTACAGTCACCAAAGGTGAGACCCACTCACTTGGCCGAGCCAAGGCCTCTGGGGAGGGTAAGTGAGGACCATCAAGTCCCACCGCTCTGAACTCAGGGACAATCTACCAACACAGTTCCCAAACTGCCATCAAGGCACCCCCAGGGTGCTGCAGCAAACTCCCAAAGGTGCTCATGACCTGTAAAAACTCCAAGGGAAACACAGCATTATTCAACATCTATCAGATACCACACAGGTTTATGTGTTCTTTCTTTCATGTGGCTATCAAATTCTGAGAATTGTCATGTTGATTCTTTGGAGCTAATTGTTAGGTATTTCTTTTGGCCTACAAGTTTTTTTTTTTCTCTTTAAAGATTTATTTATAAGTAATCTCTACACGCAACATGGGGCTCCAACTCGTAAACCGGAGATCAAGAATCACATGCTCCACTGCCTGAGCCAGCCGGGCATCCTTGGCCTATGAGTTCTGTGAAAAATTCTTGAGACACCAAGGGTGCCACGAACCGAGAAAACGTGGCAACTTCTGACACACAGGATGGCGGCACCTGACCAGACTCAGTTTTGCTAAAAAGGCCAAGGAATGCCAACGACTACATTTTAGATTGTGGAAGACTCGGCCTCTCGTCGTTGTCACATCACCTTGTAAAGGGGGCATCATCAGAGACGACCCAAGGGCAGCCAAAGCTATGTGCCTGTGGTCCCACAGCTGGAGGGAAGCCCAAGCCCGTGCTCGACCCAGGTGTTCTGACTCCGAGTCCACTAGCCGGGCTCGAAGGTGCGAACTCACATTTCTGCACTAACTTCGGGGTCGAAGAATCTTAAAAATGTTTTATCTTAACTAGGGTTAGGCACATCTTTTAAAAAATGCCAGAAACCATTTCTCCCCCGCCCAATGCCGCCTCCTTGACCCAGAGATGCTATTTTGTTTTGACAGATGTTTGTTCTTTGGGCCAAGAGGATTCTTTCCTTCGGTCAAACCCAGGACTGCAATACCTCGGCGAAGCCGGCCCTCCCAGTTAGCTGGCAACGGGCCGCTCCGGCTTTCCCGTGCCAGGTCATCAATGCCCGTGTTTGTTTTCAAAGGAAGGGTGTGTCAGAGACAGTAAGCCAGTGGAAATACCTTCATCCACAGGAACTGTGGGAGTGGGGAAAAAAATAAACAAGGGAAAACGTTCCAGGGCAGCCGAGGTAGAACACAGACAAAGGAGAGTGGGAAAAGGAAGCCCATATGCCAAGGGCAAACAGATGGAGGAAACACTTAAGCCATCTGGCACCCCTGTCCCTGCAGCAAAGAGCTGAACAGAGGTCTGCCACTTCCGCTCGGACTTTTTCTAGGACAGCAGTGCCACCTTCTGTCGAGTAGTCAGATCTGAGTCGGGTTGCTTACTGAGGAGGTAAGACCAGAAAATTGAAGTTAGAGAAAACGACATGATGGAACAGAAGTGCCGAAGCATTCTGCCGCCCGCGGAACACTCAGCCACCTTCTTTTCTCTAGTTAAGGGCAAACTCAGCAACCCAGAGCTCGATCCCTCCTCCTCAGGTGGATGGATCAGCACCAAAGGCTCTCTCTAGAAGTGAGTCTGAAGTTATCATTTCTCTTCTTTTTTAAGTAGGCTTCACACCCAGCGTGGAGCCCAACACGGGGCTTGAACTCATGATCCTGAGATCAAGACCTGAGTTGATATCAAGAGTTGGATGCTTAACTGACTGAGCCACCCAGGGACCCCTGGAGTTATCATTTCTTACTCAACCCCCAAATATGGACTTTGCGCTCAGAGGTAACCCCGAACATCAGAGTGATAAAAATTAGGGCAACTTCTAGTCTTTGTACTCTACACTTGTACTTTCTAAAGGTGGCTGACAGTAAGTTAGGGAACACTCAACTCTGTTTATCCGTAATACCCAAGCCCCCTCCCAGGAAACTTTTTGGAGGGGCTAGTCCAATCCCCAACCCCCAAATTTTGTTATGACATTCTTGATAAACACTTTCTTAAAACTTGTCTGAAAAAGGTCCAGAAACAGGGTGCTCACTACCCTTCCTTTAAAGCAGCTCAACGCACGTTTGGCCAGAGATGACAAAAGGGTCTTCGTTACATGAAGACAAACGCGTTCCTTGTAATTCTTCTGCGTGTTGCTTCAAGTTCAGCACGTGGCTTCCACCTCCCCTCCCCCTAGTGGGACTTCGAACAGCAGATAACACTGCAGGCAGGCTCATCCCTGGTTGCCTCTCCCAGCTCCTGAACCTTCCATGTGACGTGGTTTCCAGTCCCCTCACCTTTATATTGCTCTCTTCTGAGCGCACTCCAGTTTCAAACTGTGGAATTCGATATTCCCAAACAAGCCCAACGACAGGGTGACCAGCCTGGGAAGCAAGCATAGGTCATTGCAACTAACGCTACTGAACACAGACATGCCAGACACTATTAAGCTAATTATCTATTTATGCTTATTCAGTTAATGTGCATAATATAAGGGAGGCAGATTTTATTAAGATGCCTGATTTGGGGCACCTGGGTGGCTCAGTCGGTGAAGCGCCCGACTCTTGATTTCGGCTCAGGTCACGATCTCACAGTTTGTGAGTTCAAGCCCCACGTTGGGTTCTGCGCAGGCAGCACCAAGCCTGCTTCGGATTCTCTGTCTTCTTCTCTCTCTGCTCCTCCCTCACACTCTCTCAAAAATAAATAAACATTAAAAAAAAAAAAAGATGCCCATTTCCCAGGTGACAAACTCTCAGGTTAAGGGACTTCTCCAAGGAGAGCTGGAGTTCAGATTCAGGGCTCTGACTCCAAAACCTTAACTTCCACCCACCACGGGAGCTGTCTTGACTTACTCTGGATTCTCTACCCCCCTCACTGCACCTCAAGGTCCTGCAGGGCTGACAGCTTACTGGACACTTACAGAGCAGTGAAAACAGTCACCAAGCAACTACTCAGTATTACCGACCCAAGATTCTGGCTTCTGAAGAACAGCATAGGTTGTTGGTTCGTTGATTTGGGGACCCCTGGAGTTCTGTCAGGTCAAAACTATTTTCCTAATACTAAGACATTACTCGCCTTTTTCACTGTGCTGATTTTGGCAGGAGCAACGGTGGTGGGCCCTTTAGAACAAATCAAGGCAGCTGCACTGAGTTTTAGCCATAGGAATACTCTCGGTTACAAAAAAAAAAAAAAAAAAAAGCCAATTTCACTTAAAAATATCCTTGGTGCTGGGGTGCCTGGACGGCTCAGTCAGTTAAGCCTCTGACTTTGGCTCAGGTCATGACCTCACGGTTCCTGAGTTCAAGCCCCACATCGGGCTCTCTGCTGTCAGGGCAGAGCCCGCCTAGGATCCTCTGTACCCCCCTTCTGTCTGCCCCTTCCCCCCTTGTTCTCTCCCTCTCTCTCAAAAATAAGTAAAGTTAAATATATATTTAACCTTGGTGAAGCAGTAAAAATGATTCACCTTATTAAGTCTTGACCGTTGACTACAAATTAAAAATTTTTTTTGTTTTTTTTTGTTTTTTGCATTTTGTGTGGTGACATGAGAGGTCACATAAACATCTCTGCTGCCCACTGAGGCCCAATGGTTACCTCAAGGGAAAGCACTTATGTGAGGGAGTGACAAGTTGATCTAGTTGCTTTCTTCATGGAATGCCATTTTTACTTGAAAGAATAAATGACAAACTGTGGTTCGTCAGATTTGGGCAACTGGCAGACATTTCCTAAAAAAAATGAAGCAATTCAAGATCTCAAGTAAAAATGAGCATCTTAGAAAATGTGTCCTCCCCACTGTGAGCAGACAGCTTTCCAATACTTAAAAGGCTTATCTGGTGGGATGCGTAATGTCATTAACAAACAATGTTTTGGAGATTAGAAGGCAAAATGCATCGCTGGAGATCTGCATAACTCTGTGAATCCACATTTTCCGTATCACCAGCGCCTGAGAATGTATACATATATGGGTCAAAGAGCCCTTCAGAGTGCGAGGCAGACCCGTGGACGTTAGCAGAGCACAGAAGGTTCACTGAGAAGGTTCCACATCTCAGTGCAACTGATTTTTAGGAAACCACTCCCTGTGGAGTTTTGATCGAGTATCAAAGAAGAAGATCCACCATCACCTAAAGGGCTGTTAAAATACTTGTCCTCTTTCCAGTGACGTGTGTGTGAAGCCAGGTTTTCCTCAACTACTTCAACCTAAACAACACACTGGAACAGACTGAATGCGGAAGCACTTAAGAGAACCTAGCTAGCTGTCCATTAATTAAGCTGGATGTTAAGGAGACTCACAAAATGATAAAACAATACCGGTCTTTGTGGATTCAAATTTTTTGGTTTCAGAAATAGTTCTTTGTGTGTGTGTGTGTGTGTGTGTGTGTGTGTGTGTGTTAAAAAGTAATTTACGTTATTTGTAATGGGTTTAACTGTTATTTTAAAATTATAAATATTTGGGGCACCTGGGTGGCTTGGTCAAGGGTCCGACTTTTGGTTTGGTTCAGGTCACGATCTCACAATTTGTGACTTCAAGCCTCAGTCAGGCTCTGTGCAGACAGCACGGAGCCTGCTTGGGAGTCTCTCTCTCTCTCTCTCTCTCTCTCTCTCTCTCTCTCTCTCTCTCTCTCTCCTCTCTCTCTGTCTGCCCCTCCCCCGCTTGCTGTCTCTCTCAAAATAAATAAACAAAAAATATTTAAAAATTTTCTCAATTTTAAATGAAGTGATGCTCTTTGGGATCCCCAGCTTTTAATTGTGTAAAGACACCAAAATTTTTTGAGAACTGCTGCAATAAAAAATCAAAAGCAGATTTTACTTATTTATTATTTTCTAAAGTTTATTTTTGAGAAAGAGAGAGAGAGAGAGAGAGAGAAGGAGAGGGAGAGAGAGAATCCCAAGGAGGCTCCGAACTGACAGTGCACAGCCCCATGTGGGGCTTGAACTCACAAACTGTGTGATCGTGACCTAAGCCAAAGTCGGACTCCCAACTGACTAAGCCACCCAGGTGCCCCAAGAGCAGATTTTAAAAAGCCAAGGCAGGTGAGGTGCCTGGGGGGATTCAGCTGGTTAAATGTCTGAATCTTGATTTCGGCTCAGGTCATGATCTTATAAGTTCATAAGACTGAGCCCCACGTTGGGCTCTACACTGACAGTGCAGAGTCTGCTTGGGATTCTCTCTCCCTCTCTCTCTCTCTCTCTCTGCCCCCTGCCCCTCCCGCTTGCACTCTCGCTCTCAAAATAAATAAACTTAAAAAAAAAAAAAAAAAAAGCCAAGGCAGGAAGGAGTGCCATCTGGTGGAAAAGATAAGTATGACACCACTCCATTTGCAAACAAAATAAGTGACACCCCTAATCTGTCCTGGTGACATATCCTATTGTTAGAAACTTCACATACTTAAGGCAGGAATATTCAAAATTCAAGATGTGGAAGATAAAAATATTGTTAAAAGTCAATTAAATATGCCTGAAAAGATCCAGAATAGAGGGAGGGTTGGGAGGGGTTTGAGGTCGAGGCCACGACCTCAAGATAGTCTGATGCCAGTTCAGGCAAGAGAGGAAGCCAATGTCAGGACTAAGGCATGGGGAGCCCAGAAGACTCATGCTGGGGACGGTTTCTAGTCCTTGGAGATGCCATGAAACACTCATAATTTCTGGACTCGAGGTTCTCTGAGCGGGAGAACTCTGCCTGACCCCTTCCACACTCAGCCTCTAAAAGAACTACGTCAAGTTACCGTGAGGGTAGTCTGTGTTCTGTCCTCTGAAGGCTCCCCAGGAACAAAAACTGTCCCAGAAAACTTTTCATTCTACAACCAGACTTAAAGTTCAAATGACTGAATGAAATACAGTAAAGCACATCAGTCAAGCGGTTAAGTATAAACGTGTGTTTCCAACCTTCATGTGGTTCCAAGAAAGGCTGAGCACAAGACACATCAACAAAGTTCCAACTTCTGTCCCCCTTACCCCTAGGCCCGGCTGTTCTTCCTCATTCCCAGGGGATTTGCTGTTTCTTCCAGAAGGGCTGACAGTAAAGTCCCTGCACCTTTCTCTCCAGCCAACTTCCCCAGGAGGCCTTCAAGCCTTAGGCGAAGGTCAGCACCTGTACACATAAAGGCTCCAGGTCCCACGAACCCTCCCTTCCCTCTACACTGAAGCCCCAGCACTTGGCAGCTCCTCAGGTTTATTTCAGGCATGGGCTCTAAGGCCCACACTGCAACTACTAAGACAGAAGATTACTACTACCACTGGCCATTCTGCAAGCCCAAGCAGAGGTGTGGCCGCCCATGATCCAGGCCACACATCCACCCTCCTGCTCGTAATGTGTGCGTGAGTTAAGCCTGGGTTCCTCACTTGGCACAGGAGTGGCATGTGCTGTGCCTACAGCTCAAAATTTTCTTTCTTCTGCATGCTGATGCCCAAACTTCCTTTCCTGGTGAGATGTGTTATCTGCATCACCCACAACCTTTCACGGTTTATCCCAATGGTCGTACACAGTTCTATCCAAACACAGAATCAGCTCAAATTTGGAACCATGTTTTCGGATGTACTCCTGTTCTGATTATAATACGCTACAATTTTCCAGAGTTCTACTATGTCGCCATTAAGGCTTCAGTTGGTTTCAAAGCAGTTTTTAATCACAAAAGTTGGCCCATATTCCCCAGGCCTAGAGGGATGGAATTAAGACTTCCTCGTAGAAAAAGAAATGTTTCCTGAAGAATGTGTCCTTAACAGGCACAGTTATACTGACGCCCAGTATAGCAAACAGTGCACAGTAGAGCAAACCTACTTGGCACAGGGCGAGGGAGAGTGGGGTCTTAACCATCATCACAATAGGTCAGGGGGCATGACAGGAAATGCCACTAATGACTCTAGGCTGGTACTGGGGTGGGGGGGGGGAACTATCAGAAGGAATGACTATGCTGTTTCAGAAAGACCATTCTGTTTACCAAAAATGGATGGGCATGAGCCCGAGGGAATAAGAGTTAGGTGCAGCTTCTCCAATAGCTGGGGAGCCCTCACTTTGACCCTCTCGTGGCCCTTCCTCACTTCTAGACGACTAAAGAGTACAAAAGGCACCCCTTGGGGCTTCCTGATTCTGGAAACATTCCCACATCTAACTCTCCTGCAGGGGCTGTGACCCTGCCAAGCTCTCCTGACTGCAAGGCACCGGCAGGCTGCCACACTCAGCCAGGCCTCTAGCCTTTCTAGTCTAGAGACATGGCACTATCTGCACTTCTGGAAACCCGAGCTGCTCAGGATTTCCTCATTCCATGGTGACCTTCAGGCTTCTTTAGAAGATTTACAGGTGGTTGCAGGGTGTATTAGTGGGACCAACCTTGACCAGAAACAGGAACTGAGCCATATGTTACAATGCTTTGTTCGCATCCAGCCACCCCACCACAGCCAACACCAAATACCTTTGGGTCATCAGCCTCAGGTTTTTCAGTCTCTGAATCGTCATCTTCCTACAAGACAAAGAATTTAGAGGATTAAGCTTAAACGAGTGGGCCTGAGGGTTCTCACATGCATAACTAGGGGCTGGAACAACTTACCCAGCCTGGGCCATCCCACCAAGAACCCCTCCCCTGCCCAATGACCCAGAACCAGAGAAAGAGAAGGGGAGAAGGAGATGTTTGGGGTGGGGTGGGGGGAGGACATTAGCAGCTCAAAGTCGTTACTCCAGCAGTGCCACAGTCTACAGCGATGAAAATGCCTGAGATTAAAAATCACATATATAAAAATGGAAAAAGACAGTCATGTTTCAGAAAAGAATAAGACCAGGCCCCACAGGATAAAAAGGGCATAGTGTTTCCAGTGAAATATCAATTATTTAAAACCAGGAGCGTGAGCCTTTTTTCCTTCGCCTTACATACACACAAGTACATCCGACTCGGGCCTACCGTGACATCGTTCACGGTCGGCGGGCCATGACGCACACACAACTACGTCCCGGCACTGCAGCCCAGGAGCAGTCTCGGCTCCGTGAACAGCAAGAAGGCGGGCATCAAATGTCCAGGGCAAGTGACCCAGGAAAGGACTAAAGGGCAACACCCAGCCTTTCCTGGGTGTCAGCTGAGTAGGCCCTGCCTCCATCCAGGCTCTCCCAGAAATGCCACTGACCCATTCTCTCCAGTCCTGTTCCTGATACAAACGGCCTGCCTGACACAAAGCACCATGAGAACAAGGCATTCTCCAAAGTGTGCACTGGCCTCACACGACCTGGCCCACCATTCCACTGAATGAGTGCCAGTGAAGGTCAACGACCAGCTACCCTATCAGGTAGCTATATCCACGTCTGCTCCCAGGACACCCCAACGCACAAAAGCCTTTAACTTAATACCCAAGTGTAAAAGGTAATTTTCATCTGAAATTGCTTTTTTCAATCGAGCTATGCTTTAACCCAAACATTAAATAGTGCCCCAGATGTTAACATAAATGCCACCCGTGAGACTCAAACAAATGATACTGATGGGTTTGAGATTGAAATGTCCTATCAGGTGCCAGTGCGCCCAAGGGTTTAAATGCAACCTCTATGAATTCCTTAAAATGAAATCAGTCATGCCGATAGTCAGAGAAGTAGCTCAGCCAAATACAATCACATTTTAGAATGTCTGTATTATGATTTGATAAGAGGATTTTACTAGAATATGAAATAAAGTATAAATATGATGAAAATTCTAAGCAAAGCCGACGTGGAACAACACTTGAGAAACACATCATGCAAATTTACTGAAGAAAACGGTTATGGTGTTAAGCCGAAAGTCAGGAAAGGAAAATAATCTGCAAAGTTTTTCTAAACAATTTTAGTCAATTCTGAATTATCAGCATTAATGGTGGGGCTAAGGGCATGAAAATACCTTCCAAAAGAGTATCAAATACAAAATGCTTTTTTGTTTCATTAGAAACCATTTTAACGCTAACATTTAAGTATCAATGCATAAGAAAGCCTTCAAACGAATAATGAAGTACACTGTTTCAATTAACGGTGTTGCTACCAAATTCTATATTCAGATTTCATTCAGTACGTCTTTGTGCGAAGCACCCGCTTGAATCCTTGTTTTCTCTCCAAACTTTTAAATTCTGGCTCATGAGGTTCAGGTAATAGTGTATCAAAAGGCTTTCTGGTTCATTAGGACAGTTTTCTTTGTTGCCGGCACACACTACATGTCAGGCAAGATCTGTGCTCAAGAACCAAAGGCACACTGATAAAAAACTGCCAAGTAAGATGTCAAGAAAGAAGTTTAGAAGGATCAAACGAAAAATAAAAAACCAGTTTTCCTTCCTAATCTTTTTAATAAGCTGAAAGATTTAAACCAAGATTAAAGATGATACAGAGTTTTTTGTAGATATAAATATCAGTTAGGAGGAATGAGTTGTTACAAGTGGAATAAATTATCTTAACGAAGAAACCGAACATGAAACGTTCATTGATATCTGGGTTAAATAGAGTAGTCCACTATCCTTCCCCCCCAATTTCAATTCAAAAGTTAATACAAAATGGTCCAGATGAAAACAAATTTCATTTTCAAAGAGAACTACTGATGTCCAATCCAGTTTCCTCAACTGATACCAAACAAAAAGAAGGGGGAAGAGGGGGAAATGACGTTGGCCATGGAATGGAACACGGCTGGCACAGTCCAGAAGGTTTCTGACAAATGAAATGGTGCTCTGAACAGCTCTGGATTTGGGAACAGACTTACTCACCGACTGTTTGCTGTTCTCATCCTCCTCTTCTTCATAACCGTCTTCATCACCTCCAAGGCGAGAAAAGTCATCCTCTCCATAGGCTTCAGATACCAATCCACCCTTCTCCTCTGAAACAGAGAGAAAAAGAAAAATAAATGCGTGCAAAAATGAAAGACAACCTTTCAGTGGTCTGAATAGCCAGAACTATTTCTGAAGACCAAAGGGGAGCCTAAATCTCACGTGATTATAGGCCCAGAACCTGCCTTTGGGAAAGAGCACAATTTAGTGGATAAAATCATTAAAAAAATATGGAAGAAAACCAAAAATCCTTTCTCTTAAGCTTCTAATTCCACCTAGCACGTCAACTGAGGGCTTCTCTTCTCTGAACTATCACTGCATGTTGTTTAAAAAAACCTCTTTATCTTAATTTTTAATCTATTTTTTAAATCTTATTTTATTTCAGGGAGAGAGAGAGCAGGGAAGGGGCAGAAGGAGGGAGAGAGAATCTTAAGCTTACACAGGGCTGGAGCTTACGACCTTGGTATCTTGACCTGAGCCGAAATCAAGATTGTATGCTTAACTGACGGAAACCACTCCAGCCAGGCACCCAGGAAAAACCTTTTTTGATATATGTATCTACCTTGTATCAGAGGCACCAGAACTTGTCTTCTTATACAAGATAAAGACTCTGTTGTCCTAATTTTTGTGTTCTCCTTTAGAAACAGGAGCTTTAACTGGGGGCACTCAGAGGGGTTCCCAGTCATACCTACATGAGAAGCAAAATCTTCTTCTATGTTTGAACCAAAACAAACAGCAACATCAAAAATACGAAATGCTACAATTACTGGGAAACCACCAGAGGACCTTCTGACTGGAAGAGGTGACACAAAACTGAGAGTGGCTAACCTCCAGATGAGGAAAGGAAGGCCCAGATATGTTCCGTAACTTGCTGCCCTCTCTATGATGCCAAAGAAATCTGTTCCCAATTGTTCCCAATTCCTAACA
Source organism: Cryptoprocta ferox (assembly GCA_028646485.1). Classification (NCBI taxonomy): domain Eukaryota; kingdom Metazoa; phylum Chordata; class Mammalia; order Carnivora; family Eupleridae; genus Cryptoprocta; species Cryptoprocta ferox. Next base: position 51,661,835 of record CM053565.1, on the reverse strand, counting down.
CTGTGATTCTCAACCTGAGTAGGGCAACGAACTCACTGATGGGCTTTAACAGCCTGCAAAGCACTGGAATCACTAAAGAGCATTAGAAAGCTACAAAATGCCCAGATCCTACCCCAAGCCTACGAATTACTCTCTCGCCAGCGAGACCAGATATAGATATTTTTAAAAGCTCCAAGATGCGTCTAGGGCACATTCCTAATGCACAGTTATAAACTTAACAAGACACAACCTTTACAACCCTCCACGTACGTTCTACTCGTCGCTCTTCCCATTATACAACGAGCCGGGAGGGAACAGGTAGTGGATCGGTAGCTTTGAATCCTCTCCCATCTTTCGCCCATCCCTATGCCCAGCACGGATGCCCGACACGGAGAAGACTTTCAGTAAGTAACGGCAGAATAACCGAATCAACGGAAGGAGATGGTCCATTCTTACTCCAGAGCGTCCCAATCAGGGCCTCGATCGCGCTTCGGGGCTCCGGGGCCCGACACCTGGGGTACAACGACCATCTCTGTCCCTCCCGCTCTGCTAGGGGAGCAGCTTTCCGAGAAGACACCTGATTCTCCCCTTCCAGCTCCCTACTCGGGCCTCACCAGCCGCGCTGCCCGCCGTCTCGACGCCAGCTTCGCCGTCGGACTCGGGCTCTGAATCTTCCGCGTAAACTGCCAGAGACGACAGAACATTCTTCTTCCCCGCCATCTTACTCCGGTAACCCCAGCGTACCTCACTCTTCTGACTCAAAGAAGCCGACTTCCGTGCGGAAAGGCGACTTTTTCCTATCCCTGGAGAACCCGCGCGGGTTCCGGCCCGGAAACCAATCAAAACGGCCGTTTCTGGGCTTGGCCCCGCCCCTCCCACCGGGCTCCCGTGACATCATCACTGCGCGACGGATGTAAGGTTGTGTGGGTTTATCTGATCCTGAATTCCCAAGCTTTTGGCTTCTCAGAGTTTGGGGTGGTATATGTGGGGGTCTTCGAGTAGTTACCGACCAGCGGGCGGCAGCGGCCCGGCAAGAGCCCTTCGCTTCCGGGTGGCCCACGACCAGCTCTGATATCTTGGGGTGAAGGGAGGGAGGCTTCGGCTGGGGAAGGGAGTAAAGAGCGAACTGGGGTTTAGAGGAAGAAAAGCAATGAGCTCTCCTCCAGGAGGTGGGGAGAAGGGATCGGGGTTCTGGGGGGGAAGAATGGCCGTGAAAGCGGCCCTTATAAAAGGAGCAGAAGGTGGATCTTAGAAAAACAATTCCATCTTCTCCAAAGTATTCCAAAGACGTTTGTGTTTCGTGTCATGATCTGATTTCTAGCCCTGTGCCGTACCGCGGCATGGGATAGTTCAAGGTTTTTATTTTTCCCAGCATAAAAGCGGAGATGTTCATTGCCCAGGAATGTGTTGCTTGCAGCTGTTCACCTGGAGCTGTTATTTGGAAATAACTTTTGAGACTAATATAGCAAATTTTACTCAGACAAATAAGCAGTATTTTAAAAGCAGAACAGAGGGTTTTCATTGCAACCATATGCCTTAACTTTTGGCCACTGTCTGTCGCTAAGATGAGCACCTACCCTTCTTTTGACCCTGAACGTCGAGTCCGGAGCACGTTGAAGAAGGTCTTTGGGTTTGACTCTTTTAAGACACCATTACAGGAGAGTGCGACCATGGCTGTAGTGAAAGGTAACATTGCCAAACTACCCGCATTTGCATTTGTGCTGGCTATACTGTAGCATTACCACAGAGGGTGCCAACACCCTCGTCTGACCCTTCCTATCCGCCCCCCTGCCCCCCTCCCGCCTTGGTCCATAATTATTGTTGGAATCTTGTAGACTTGTCACTTAAAACTTGCAGTTTTAGGAGCGCCTGGGTGGCTCAGTTGGTTAAGAATCCGACTGGCTCAGGTCATGATCTCATGGTTTGTGAGTTCAAGCCCTGTGTCAGGCTCTGTGCAGCCTAGAGCCTGGAGCCTGCTTCAGATTCTGTGTCTCCCCCTCTCTCTGCCCCTTGCATGCTCATGTCCTGTCTCTCTCTGTCTCTCAATAATAAATAAACATTAAAAAAAAAAACTTGCAGTTTTGGGGCGCCTGGATGGCTCAGTCAGTTAGGTGTCCGACTTCGGCTCAGGTCATGATCTCACAGTTCGTGGTTTGAGCCCCAGTCGGGCTCTGTGCTGACAGCTCAGAGCCTGGAGCCTGCTTTGGATTATTTCTCCCTCTCTCTTTGCTCCTTACCTGCTCATGCTCTCTCTGTGTCTCAAAAATAAATAAAACATAAAAAATTTTTTTAAAAATTGTAGTTTTATTGGCAGAATCACCCAGCTGTTCTGGTTCTTACATTTCATAGCCAGAGCTGCAGATTGTCTTTGAAAACAGTTCATAGATTTCGGTTCATGTTTGTGTGTAGGCAGTAGTGGCAGTGGCAGGAACGGCCTAATCCAGTCACTGGCCTTCTAAGCCCTTTGTTGAAGAGTGGTCTGGGTCTCAAATAGGGAAGGACGGAGTAATAATATTGTAAATCTGATACATATTGACAAATGGAGGTTGTCAAGAGGGTAGCAACAATGTAATATTAATTACATTATAATATTTATAAGCAAAAGTCTTCTAAGTGATGTGATTTCCATGTCTCCATAGGTATATGCCCACTCATCTGGACATATTCAGCTTTCATGGCTGTTTAATTCAATGGTCCATAATCCAACAGACTCAGACTTCTCACCCTTGTGGTTGTCATTGCCATTACTGGAAATGGTTTGTGCCCATTTCCAAAGCTCTCCGGATCTCTGCCCTCAGCACAGGAAGGATGGGAAGGAAATTAACATTATATTGAGACCTTTCCATGTGCCACTCTGCTAGGTGCTTTCCCTACACTCTCATTTAGTTTTCAACAGCCTTGACCAGGAGAAAGATAAAAGGCAGGAAGCATTTAGATATTGTCTTGTATTTTTTCAGGTGACAAGGATGTGTTTGTGTGCATGCCCACGGGGGCAGGAAAGTCCCTCTGCTATCAGCTCCCTGCTCTGTTGGCCAAAGGCATCACCATTGTAGTCTCTCCACTCATTGCTTTGATTCAGGTGAGCCTTAGGGGGAGGAAGGTGGTAACCCAAAAAGTTTAGGGGGAGGTGGGGTTTTTCTTTTGTTTTTGTTTGTTTTTGTTTGTTTGTTTGTTTGTTTTGCTTTGCTTTGTTTTTTTTTTTTCCAGCTGGAAATGTCATATCTCATTTGTTTGGTATTTCCCTTTCTATATCGGGTTTCTGAATTGTCTAAATGTGGGGTCTCCACTAGTGCATATCACTCTGGCAGGTTATGAATGAGTTTTCTGTATTTTGATGGCCCAAGGTCTCTCCTTTGTTACTTTTCAACGAGAGGAGTGTGGAAATGTATTTGTATACACATAGGCACTCACTCTCTCACGTACATATATGGGGACTCTCGACAGGATAGAAGATGCAGATGGGTAGAGAGCGAAAATGATATAACTGGTTGGGACGTTGTCAGCATCTGCTCTGCACCTCTGGCTATATTTAAGCCTTGCAGGTGGGCTGCTAGAATCAGAAAGGAGGAAGTGTGGCTATGTGGTTAAGAGCCATCTGCCATGAAGAGAAATGGAATGACAGTAACAGTGCTTAGTGAGTTTCATGAAGTCTCAGGCTTTGTGCTAAATGCCTTATGTGCATTATAAAATTCACTTTTGCAGTATAAAATTTCACTTAATACTAACAACTATCCTATTAGATGCTTACCAGTTTTACAAAGAGAGAGAAAGAGAAGAAACCCTGAATCTCAGAGGCTAAGAGCCAGCCAAAGAGCATGTGGCGATTAAGTGAGCCAGGAACGAGCCAGGTCCGTCTGCCTCCAGAGCCTATGCTCTCAATCACTTCACCCTCTGAACTTTTTTATGCACAAGGAAGACATTGGGGGTTGGGAGGAGGGCATTTACGGCTGGGAAATGCCCAGCGAGCCAAGATGACATTTACCACTGTGTCCTCCCCTCTACCCTCCTGTTTCCCTTCTACCCTCAGGACCAGGTGGACCACTTGCTGGCCCTGAAGGTGCGAGTGAGTTCTCTGAACTCAAAGCTCTCAGCACAGGAAAAGAAGGAGCTGCTTATGGACCTGGAGCGAGAGAAGCCACAGACCAAACTGCTGTACATCACCCCGGAGATGGCGGCTTCAGCCTCCTTCCAGCCCACCTTGAACTCACTGCTAGCCCGCCACCTGCTCTCTTACCTGGTGGTGGATGAAGCTCATTGTGTTTCCCAGTGGGGGCATGACTTCCGTCCCGACTACTTGCGTCTGGGTACCCTCCGTTCCCGCCTGGCACATGCCCCATGTGTGGCCCTGACTGCCACAGCCACCCCGCAGGTCCAAGAGGATGTGTTTACTGCCCTGCACCTGAAGCAACCGGTTGCCACCTTCAAGACTCCCTGCTTCCGGGCCAACCTCTTCTATGATGTGCAGTTCAAAGAACTGCTTTCTGATCCCTATGGGAACCTGAAGGACTTCTGTCTTAAGGCTCTTGGACAGAAGACTGCTAAAGGGGTGCGGGCTCTGAGGCCAGGGCGGGGGGGGGGAGGGGCGGGGGGGGAGGGGCGGGTCATGGGGAAGATGCCTCAAGAGCAGTGGGTGGTATCTTGCAGTGTAGAGATGGATGTTGGTTTTCTAGGACCTTTGCTTTTTCTAGCTGCTTTCGCTAGAACTAGCTGCAGCCTCTTAAAACTTGCACTCTGAGAGTTGTTCCTTTGGTTTCCTGGTGGCATTATTCCTCCTAATGGAGTCCCCTTGTCCTGAAATTCTCCCGTGGGAGGTGAGCAGCCAGCCCGAGTGAGGCCTTTGCAGACCTATCCAAGGCTTCGGGACAGGAAGCAGAGGAGTTAGATGGGTTAGGGTTTTGAGCTGCTTGATTACGAAGTGGCAGAGCCCTGCTGGTGGCCAGCCTCGGAGGAGCCTGTGAGGCTGACATGAGAAGGAGGGAAAGCTGCTTCTTTTTTTAATGTTTATTTATTTTTGAGAGAGAGAAGGGGAAGGGCAGAAAGAGAGGGAGAAAGAGAATCCCAAGCAGTCTCAGTGAAGCAGGCTCTGTGCTGTCACCACAGAGCCCAATGAGGGGCTCGAACTCACAAACTGTGAGATCATGACTTGAGCTGAAGTCAAGAGTCAGATGCTTTTTAATTTTTTTTTTACATTTATTTATTTTTGAGAGACAGAGACAGAGTGTGAACAGGGGAGGGGCAGAGGGAGAAAGAGTCACAGAATCTGAAGCAGGCTCCAGGCTCTAGGCTGTCAGCACAGAGCCCATATTGGGGCCTGAACCCACGAACCGTGAGATCATGACCTGAGCTGAAGTTGGACGTTCAACCGACTGAGCCACCCAGGCGCCCCAAGAGTCAGATGCTTAACCAACTGAGTCACCCAGGCGCCCCAGAGCAAGGGCTTCTTGTAAAGTAGTCCACGATATAATGGGCAGATTGTTCTGTTCTCAGTGCTCACTCTCTTCCCATGTCTCCTCATTCAGTCACCGTCTGGCTGCGGCATTGTCTACTGCAGGACCAGAGAGGCTTGTGAGCAGCTGGCGACAGAGCTCAGTTACAGGGGTGTGAATGCCAAGGCTTACCACGCAGGTAAGAGGCGCGTGGGCCACGTGGTCCTCTTCCCTCTCGGAGGCCGCTCAGTGGGTCTTTTGTTCTTTAAGGATCCTGGATAATCAGGTGGTCCATCATCTTTTTCCAGATACCCAGACAGAGCTAAAGCAGTTCACTTATATCCACAGAAAGGCGTCTGGACCCAAATAAGATCTAAAATGAGAGTTGTGGCGCCTGAAATCCTTTTCTCATGCTGAGCCCTCCCAGAAATGATGAGTTCTTATATAAGTCCAGGTATAGGTGTTGTGGAGAGAGCACAGGTTTTAAAGGCCAGTGGACTTAGGTTTGAATCTTGGTTTAACACTTACTGAGTGCTCTGTGCTGCACAGCAGGTACATGGTAGATTCATGGCATGTGTACAGCGCCCAGGGCAGGGTCAAACCCAAGGGAGATCCCAAGGAAGATGTGGGTGCCCTTCGACACCTTCCCCTTCCTTTACAGGGCTGAAGACTTCTGAAAGAACATTGGTGCAGAACGAGTGGATGGAGGAGAAAGTTCCTGTCATTGTTGCAACCATTAGCTTTGGGATGGGAGTGGACAAAGCCAATGTCAGGCGAGTGATGGTTCTTGCCTTTCTTTCCCAGTCGGAGCCCTGGCTCAGGGGGGTTGCCTAGTGCTGTGCCTCAAGGATCAAGTCCATATGCTCCTTCTAGGGCCCCAGGAGAGAGGCCCTGGTGCACACCCCACATGGTGACAGGTGCTGTGCAGCCTACTCCCAGGTGACTGCGCCGCAGGGTTCTGTCATCCCCCAGGAGAGGGCAGCACACAGGCCATCAGGCCCATCCATAACGCAGCCTGTTCCCTCACATCTAGCACATGGTCCCTGTGAGGGGGTGGAATGAACCATCTTAAGCTGCTCCCTGTGGGAAATCAAAGTCAATGTCTTATTCCCAGCATTTCTTGTTACTGCTTACTGACAGTCTAGAGGAGACAGGTGGGGTGAGTCCCAGCCTTCTAGTACCACCCTGGCAATTCTTGATAAGTCTTTACCTCTAGCCCCACCTAATCTTCTGGAGACATTTGGGCTACAGCCTAAAGCCCTTTGCTCTGGTTAACACCAACAATAATGCTTTGTATGACTTACAGAGCACTTTTGTATACATGATCTTGTTAAGACTCACAGGGACTCTGAGTTGGTCAGTGGAGGAATGAGTCTGTGGGCTTACATTTGAGAGAACACAGGCTTTGGAGTCTGAGTTTGGACCCTGGGTCTGCTGTGGCTTTTTAGGGGCCAACCTTGAAGTCAGACACCCCTAGGCCCAAAGCTTACCCCTACTGTCCCCTTGCTATTTCACCTTGTATAAAATTTTCCTGAATCTCAAGTTCATTGTCTATGAAACAGGGTTATCTCACCTTATAGTAACTGTAAAATTAAATGAGACAAATAAATAAACTGGCTCATAGTAGGTATTTAACAATGGCATCCCTTTCTCTCTTCAAAGAGGTTAAAAGGACTTACTCGAGGTTGTACAGCTCATTAGTGGCCTACTCCTGTTGCTTTAAGCCCAGTGCTGTTTCCTCTGGGCCTCTGACTGTGAGTGTTCTTGGTTTCTCGTGTGCTGGAGTTGCCCCCCCGTAACTCTGCCGTGGCCCCTAACCTGGGCTGTTCCATGGCAGGGAGGCCTGCTGATGGGGGGCAGGGGTCTTGGCCACATTTACTTGGAAGCTGCTAGCCTCCCTGCTCCTGGTCGCCGTGGAGAGCCGTGCTCCCCTGACTCCAGTCGCTCTTCCCCTCACCTCTTCTGTCACAGCTCACGCCACTCATCCCTTTGGATCCTACAGGTTTGTTGCCCACTGGAATATTGCCAAGTCTATGGCTGGGTACTACCAAGAGTCCGGCCGGGCTGGCAGGGACGGGAAGCCCTCCTGGTGCCGTCTCTACTACTCCAGGAATGATCGGGACCAAGTCAGTTTCCTGATCAGAAAGGAAGTCGCAAAGCTCCAGGTAGGTCCTGGGCAGCCTGAACCCTTTCCATCCAAACCCCCCACTCTCCAGTTTCATGCAGCTTATTTTTGAACCCAGGTAGAGCTGTGTGAGCTACGGGGGTGCTCCTGGGGTTAGAAGGTATATCGATTAGAATGGTCTACTGGTGAATACCAGCTTGCGACAGCTGGGTTTGACCTTTGCATTTATAACACACGGTCTTTTGTGTGTCTGTTATTATACATAGTTAAGATCAATCCTGCTTTAAAAAAAGTTTTAACATTTCTTTATTATTGAGAAACAGAGAGAGACAGAGCACGGAAGGGGCAGAGAGAAGGGGAGACACAGAATCTGAAGCAGGCTCCAGGCTCTGAGCGGTCAGCACAGAGCCCAACACGGGGCTTGAACTCACAAACCGTGAGACGATGACCTTAGCCAAAGATGAACACTTAACTGACTGAGCCACCCAGGCGCCCCTGCTTTAATTAGCATTGTTACATAAGCATTTTCCCATATTGTTGAACATTCTTTGTTTTTGTTCTCAGCTCTTTTGTTTTGTTTACTGGTTGTACGTGTTTTGCACAGAGCCTAGAAATAGATCCAAGTACATAAGTGAGCTTGATGTATGAGGTGGCATTATAAGTCAACAGGAGAAGGATGAACTGTTGAATAATTGGTGCTGGAAAAAGATAAAACCAGATACTTACCTCTACCATATGTATATAAGTTATCGGCGAATTAAAGAGTTAACAACACTGTAAAATTGGGGGAAAATATTTTTATTTCTTTGACAAAGGGAAGAGCACGTCAAGATTTTAAAAGAAAACACATCAAAGAGGATGTGATCTGTTTGACTCAATTCAAACTAAAAATTTCCATATAACGAGATACCACTAACAAAGTGAAAAAATGATCCATTGTCGGGGAAGAGATTTTGTAATATATAAATTGACTGAATACATAGAGAATTCCTACAGGTAAATCTGTAAAAGGCAGACAACTGGAGAGCAGAAAGTGTGAATTTCACAGAAGAGGGAACCAGGATATCTAATAAAGGTATAAAGACTTGGCCAACCTCCCTTAGGAATCAGAGAAATGCAAAAGAGATGAGGAGTTGTCACTTTATACCTGTCACACTGGCAAAAATCGACATCTTTACAGTCACTGTGGGTGAAGATGTGGGGAAAGGGGAACGCATGATGTCTGGAAGATGACCTGGTATGGCTGCTTTGAAGAGATGAGGTGATACATAGAACGAGAGGGTGCTGGTGCTCTGTGATTCAGGAATTCCACTTCTAGGAAGACAACTTGTCACGTGTACCAGGACGCACCTGTGCAAGCGCGCACAGGGATGTCTGCTGCAACTCCGGCATAATGAACTCTTTCTTCCTCGGTAGGGTATTGGATAAATAGGCTTAGTCACACGGTGGAATGATCTAGAGCAGTTGAAAATGACACAGTAGATCTGCATTAATCAACATGGATAAAGTCGCCAAAAGCATAACTTGTGAAGCTACAAATGGATGCACGTAAACTTTACCTTGTAATAACTATGGGGCCCAAGTACCAAAATGACAAGAAAAGGACAAAAAATATATAAACCCACAAGGACAAGGAGAACAGAAGACAAGATGCCAGGAGGTAGAAATGTCAACAGGTGTCTGCCTAGAAAACCCCAGACTCTACTGGAAATTTATTAGAATTCATAAGGAGGGGCGCCTGGGTGGCTCAGTCGGTTAAACATCTGACTTCGGCTCAGGTCATGATCTCGCAGTTCATGGGTTTGAGCCTTGCATCAGGCTCTGTGCTGACAGCTCAGAGCCTGGAGCCTGCTTCAGATTCTGTGTCTCCCTCTCTCTGCCCTTCCCCTGCTCATGCTCTGTCTCTATCCCTCTCTCAAAAAATGAATAAACATTTAAAAAAAATTTAAAAAAAAAAAGAATTCATAAGGAAACCTGGCAAAGTGGCTGAATGAAAAGGAAGTATTTTAAAAAGCCTAGCTTTTCTCCACATTACCACGAATACCTAGGAGTGGAAATGAAAAAAAAAATAACTTGCAAAAATAAAACTTATAAAATATCTGGAAGTAAATGTTACAGGCCATTAAGAAGAGAACTTTTTTTTTTTTAAGCTTCTCCATTGGTTTCGATGTACAACCAGGGAGGAGAACCACTGATTTAGATGAAGAAAAGTAGTATCTGTTGAAAGAAAACAAACTCTGAGCGGGTACCAAAAGTGCCAAAAGTGAGTGAGAAGACATAAAACTGTCAGTTCTCACAGTTAATATAAATGAGATTCCGGTTGAAATCCCAAAAAGACTTCTATTGGGAAGTGGAATCTTAGAATTTATATGAAAGAATAAGAGCCTGAGAACAAACAGGAAAAGTCTGAAGCGCAAGAATGGTGAAGGGAATAAGCTTAATCCGGGGTCAAAACCTGCTGGGGTGCGGCTGTTACCAAATCCACGTAATAGACTAACAAGTGATAGCACAGACCAGAGAATTAGAAAAAAGTCCCAGCATGGGGCGCCTGGGTGGCTCAGTTGGCTAAGCGTCTGACTCTTGATTGCAGCTCAGGTCATGATCTCACAGTGTGTGGGTTTGAGCCCCATGCATTGACAGTGCAGAGCCTGCTTGGGATTCTGTCTCTCTCCCTCTCTCTTTGCCCCTCCTCCACTCGCATGCTCTGTCTCTCTTTCTCTCTCAGAATAAATAAACTTAAAAAAATTTACCTTTGTGTTTGATAGTTTTCCTTCCTTCCTTCCGTCCTGTAGAGAGAGCGAGCGAGCAGGGGAGAGGAACAGAGGGAGAGAGAAGCTTAAACAAGCTTCATGCTTAGTGTGGAGCCTGATGCAGGGCTCAATCCCATGATCATGACCTGAGCTGAAATCAAGAGCCAGATGCTCAACCAACTAAGCCACCCAGGTACCCTGTGTCCAACTCTTGACTTCGGCCCACGTCATGATCTCAGAGTTGTGGGATCAAGTCTTACATCAAGCTCTGTGCTGAGCGCAAAGCCTGCTTAAAGTTCTCTCTGTCACTCCCTCTGCCCATCTCCCCTGTTTGTGTACTCGCTCTAAAAAAAATTTTTTTTATGTTAAAGATGAAAGAAATAAGCCCCAAAACATGAGAGTTTAAGATTTGATGAAGCTGATAGTTTAATTTAATGGAAAGCAAAGGGATTGTCTAGTGGGTGGTGCTGGCATCCCTCTGGAATAAAATAAAAGTCCCCCATTCGGCACCTTATATAAAAGACAGATTAAGGACTACATGTAAAAAAATAAACAATATTTTACAAGAGACTTTATTCCAGTGTGTAACCTAAGGCTTGAAATAGTTTTGTAATGAAAATTAGAAACTCCGAAAGCTATCTTTAAAAAGAAAATTATTTTAATTAAAGTTCTCGAACGTCTGTAAATCCAGAACCCATGAAAAAGAATGTATGTGGCAAAAGATATCATAAACAAAGCCAGTAGATAAACAGATCTGGAAAACTAGTTACCGTAAAAAGGCATACCAGAGGTTGAAGTTGAGGATAAATGGAGAGCTTTCACCAACTAACAGGAAGAAGCAAAGTGTCTTTTTCCCAGAAAAGGTCAGCCAAATGGCATCCAGAGATGTTCAAATTCAATAGTAATCAGATACAGGCAAATTAAAGTAAAATGACGTTCGTGTGAAGGGGTTCTAACACTTGTTGCTTGAGGGCATGTGCAGGAGAGGGCCTGCACCTCGCCAGGAGAAAAATAGCAGTACCTATTACTCTTTAACACACAGGTACCCTTTGCCCCAGATACCCTGTTTCTGGGACCAAATCACCTGAAGCAAAAGTGGCAGTGCACAGGCTCATGGGCTCAAGGGCCTGCGTGGTAGCATTGGTCATGAGGACTGACAGTGGGGAACAAATTAAATACCCAGCCATAAGCAGTGACAAAGTTATAGTACCTGCTCACTGTGGGGTCACAGACATAGCTGAGGGCCCAGGAGGGCTCTTATCTTGCTTTAAAAAAACAAACAAAACCATGTTTCCCATGCACCCCAGTGTTTACAGCAGCACTATCAACAATAGCCAAAGAGTGGAAAGAGTTCAAATGTCCACTGACTGATGAATGAATAAAGAAGATGTGGTATTTATATACAGTGGAATATTACTCAGCGATCAAAAGAATGAAATCTTGCCATTTACAACAACGTGGATGGAACTAGAGTGTATTATGCTAAGCAAAATGAATCAAAGAAAGATAAATACCATATGATTTCACTCATGACGTGGAATTTAAGAAACAAAACAGATGAACATAGGGGAAGGGAAGGAAAATAAGATAAAAAACAGAGAGGGAGACAAACCATAAGAGACTCTTAAATACAGAAAACAAACAGGGTTGCTGGAGGGGTGTTGGGTGGGGGGATGGGCTAAATGGGCGATGGGCATTAAGGAGGGCACTTGCTGGGATGAGTGCTGGGTGTTTGTTACGTGTAAGTGATGAATCACTAAATTCTACTCCTGAAACCATTATTACCCCATATGTTAAGTAAGTTAGATTTAAATAAAATTTTAAAAAATTTTAATATTTTTATTTTTGAGAGAGAGATCGCGAGTGGGAGAAGGGCAGAGAGAGATAGAGGAAGACACAGAATTGGAAGGAGGCTCCAGGCTCTGAGCTGGCAGCACAGAGCCCGATGCGGGGCTCGAACTCACGAGCTGTGAGATCATGACCTGAGCCGAAGTCGGACGCTTAACTTACTGAGTCACCCAGGTGCCCCTAAAAAATTTTTTTTTTAATTCGGAAAAAAACCCATTACAAATAATAGTAAAATGCTGAAACTGTTACTAAAAAGCAAAAAAAAAAAATGCTTAAAATAAATCATGTTTATTACTGTTTGGCATTATAGATTTGCTTATTCTGTATCTGCCCTGTTGAAATGTAAGTTCCACGAGAGCAGGGACCTTTCGTTTCCTGGGCATCTGTAATGCCCAGGTCAGGGCTGGGAACATCGTAAATGCATAATAAATGTTTTTTGAGTAAAAGACGAATAAATGAATAAATGGGGAGAAGAGGTGAATGCAAGTAGGGATTGGGAAGGAAGGGGCCTTGCAAGGACCAAGAATGATACTTTGCCATGACCAAAGGGGGCGTGATTAACTTGTCCCTTTTATCTGTGATTCAAAATTAGACAAGGAAGAGATTTTGTAAGGTGATTGGGTATAAGATGTTTATTTAAAACTTACACAGTGAGTTGTAAGAACTCACTGTAGACTGTTCATTACGACACTTGGGACAAAGAGAAGGTCAGAAAGCTTCCAGCAAGGTGATATGTGGAGGACTGGGGGCCAGAACAGCCCCGCTTTTCTCCATCATAATATCAGAAATGAGAAACAACGAGGCACTGTCTTCCAATTCTAAATAAACCATTTCCAACCTAGAATTTCCTCCTCAGCCAGTCAGTTTAGTGTGAAGGCAGGTTAAAGACATTTTCAACTTCCGGCTTGCCAAGCATAGGCCAGAAGTGTTTGTTTTTAGGGGCTCTGGCAATAGAAGGGTGTTGATAATGGCAGCCAGGGGGTTTATGGAAGGGCTCGGATTCTTGAGGCTGTGCCGGGATTTAACTCTCACCATGTCAAGCAGAAAGGCAAACACCAAGACCACCAAGAAGCACCCCCAGCGCACAACATCCAACATGGTTGCCTTGTTTGACCAGTCACAGATTCAGGAATTCAAAGAGGCCTTCAACGTGATTGATCAGAACAGAGATGGTTTCCTTGTCACGGAAGATTTGCATAATACGCTCGCCTCCCCGGGGAAACATCCAACTGACGAGTATCTGGACGCCGTGATGAATGAAGTTTCCGGGTCCATAAATTTCACCGTGCTCCTCACTGTTTGGTGAAAAGTTAAACGGCACAGATCCAGAAGACGTCCTCAGAGATGCTTCTGCCTGCTTTGTTGAAGAAGCGACTGGCACCAGGTGAGATTACCCGAGAGCTGCAGACACTGATGGCAGGCCGGGTTACAGGCGAGGCAGTGGAGCAGCTGCACGGAGAAGCACCTGTGGGCAAGAAGGGACATCTCAGTTCCCTTGAGTTCACGCGCATCCTAAACACGGAGCAAAAGACAAAGATGACTGAAAAGAACTTCAGATTCCAGCCACACGTTCCTCATTGCCACTTTGGGTATTTCTGAGGCTTTCTCTTGGAGCCTGTTGCATGCCCTTAACTTTCTTTGCAGCTTTTGTCTTTCTTGTTGTATGTATGTATTCTAAGCCATTTTGGGCACGTGCATCTCTATAACCAGACGGGAAATGGACTTTATACGATTTTCAGAATAGAAAATAGGGTGGTTTAACTTACCAGCACCCCCCCCCGCAATAACTGCAGTCTACACACACAGTATATGTTTTCAGAAAAAATTATTCGCTCAATTTTTTCTGAACCATAGTTAGACTTTATGATTAAGGGGGGGTGGAACATTTTCAGACACAAGCTTTCGAGAAGCTTCCTCCTGTGGAGAGCCTACTGAAGGATGTTCCCCACCACAGAGGCAGTAATTGGAGAGAGTAAGATAGAGATCCGACCCCACGCAAGGCAAGAGGAATGTCCCTGAACAACACTGCAGGGCAGTCTCAGCTGTGCACCCGGCTTAGGGGACAGCAGTTCAGGTTGAACCAGGGGGGACCAAAAGGCTCCAGGGGGGAAGTTTCTAAGAATAAAAGTGGAACCTACCAACTTTGGCCAACACAACATTTGGGGGGGTGAAGTAGTAATACACTAAAATCTAATTTAAAAAATTTAGCTCTTAAATTTCAGGGAACAATGTTGTACAGGAAAGGATATGCGATCATGGGAAATGTAAAGATGTAAATGGTTTAGCTCTGAACAGTGTTGCCATAGTTTCCTCACCATAAGGAAAATTAAAAAGAAACTGTGATACAGATTGGCAGAATGGGAGAGAAAGTACCTGTATTTGTGTGCATTTGGGGGGGGGGGGATGGTTCACCTTCCAGAAGCAGAAAGGTAGTAGATCTTAGATATCTGTGTCTTTTTCTTCTGTATTTAAAAATTTTTCACATCTTTTAGAAAGGAAACTTTGACAGATAGGTACAAAAATGCAAACAATGCATAATTCCAGCACTCAGAAGAGATCCCTGCTGGGGCGCCAGGGTGGTTCAGTCAGTTAAACGTCCGACTTCGACTCAAGTCATGATCTCACACTCTGTGAGTTCGAGCCCCACATTAGGCTCTGTGCTGACAGCTCGGAGCCTGGAGCCTGCTTCGGATTCTGTGTCTCCCTCTCTCTCTCTCTCTCTCTGCCCCTCCATTGCTCATGCTCTGTCTCTCTGTCTCTCAAAAATAAATAAATGTTAAAAAATTAAAAAAAAAAAAAAAAGAGATCACTGCTGGGGCACCTAGGTGGCTCAGTTGGTTAAGACTCTGACTTTGGCTCAGGTTATGATCTCATGGTTTGAGCTCGAGCTCCACGTCAGGGTCTGTGCTGACAGCTCAGAGCCTGGAACCTGCC
Organism: Cryptoprocta ferox; assembly: GCA_028646485.1. Classification (NCBI taxonomy): domain Eukaryota; kingdom Metazoa; phylum Chordata; class Mammalia; order Carnivora; family Eupleridae; genus Cryptoprocta; species Cryptoprocta ferox. The sequence continues at coordinate 51,646,773 of CM053565.1, read as the reverse complement.
TCAGATTCTGTTTCCTTCTCTCTCTGTTCCTCCCTCACTCATGCTCTGTCTCTCTAAAAATAAGCAAACATTAAAAAAAAAATCACTCCTAACACTATAGTATTCACCCTTTCATACACACAGAGATATGTGTGTTCCTTCAAATCTATGCACACTCCTGCGCAGAGATATGTGTGTTCCTTCAAATCTATGCACACTCGTGCGTGTATTTACCACTCAGTTTGCTATTAAGTTGCATTGTATTGGGGTGTGTGGCTGGCTTAGGTCAGTAGAGCATGTGATTAAGATTAAAAAATTACCCAGGTGAGGGGCACCTGGGTGGCTCAGTTAAGCGTCCAACTTCGGCTCAGGTCATGATATCATGGTTCATGGGTTCGAGCCCCATGTCGGGCTCTGTGCCAACAGCTCAGAGCCCGGAGCCTGCTTTGGATTGTGTCTCCCTCTCTCTGTCTCCCTCTCTGTCTCTGCCCCTTCCTCACTTATGCTCTGTCTCTGTCTCTCTAAAAAATAAACGTTTAAAAAAAATTATCCAGGTGATTCTGATGTATGGTCAGGTTTGGGGACACCATTTTATAAGTGACTTTTTTTTACTGTCATTTGATATTTTTCTCCCACATCATCTTTTAGGCTGCAAGGTAGTTCAGTTATGTAAGACTTTTTGCTAAGTGTTCGTTTCTTGTCTCCAGGAAAAGCGAGGGGACAAAGCATCTGATAAAGCTGCTATCTTGGCCTTTGATGCCCTGGTGACCTTCTGTGAAGAATTGGGGTGAGTGACTCATTTCGTATGTGGAGCAGTGTGTTAGTGAGCTCTTTCCTTCCCCAGCAGCTACCAGTTAACCAGCTAATGTAGGGCAGCTCTCGGCGATGAGGGCACCACTGCCCGCTGAAGGTGACTGACTGTTTGGGGCGTTTCCCATCAGGCAACCTGGAAGTCAATACCCTTCCCAGGAAGGCCCCAGAAACTGGCAGTGTGAAGGCATTAGTTTGAGTGGTTATCCATCCTACTCCACCCGCTTCTGGAGTGGCTGATCCCATGGGTAACTCCGTCATGAATCATGTGACCAGTACTGTGCCATTAGCACGTGGTCCTCATTTGCCACTGGACCACTGAGTAGGAGTCACTATTATCCTGGACCCACACAGAGCCGCATGACCCAGCTTATGTCTTGGGGGAGGATAATAGGCTTGGATAGAAGTCAGCTTTTCTATGGTATCGCCAGCCCACCCACGTGGAATCCTCTTCTGTATTTTATCTGCATGTGCTGGTGGTGGAGGAATGAAAGAGCCTGATGGCTGCCCTGTGACAGGCAGGTTGCGGCAGGACAGGTTTTTGGACACGAGGGACACTCAGGGAGATTCTGGACAGCCCTTTGCATGTGTGCAGCCCTTTGGTCAGACCTTGCTGGAAAATCCTGTGAGGTAGATGAGGCAGAAGTGATTGCTTCAGGCTTAGAAATGAACAGACCAAGACCCAGTGAGGTCACGGTCATGAAGCTCACAGTGGACAGATAACCACTAATCCTGGTGTCTGATTTTTAGTGACGTGCACATTTCATGTACATATCCCATCTTGGTTTCTGCGAGACTAGATTCTTGAAGCATGGAGCTGATGAGGTGCATAGAACTGCTATCTAGCAGATGTTTGGGGCTCTCCTCTGGAAACCAGAAAGGTACTTCCCTGGGCCACGTATTTGATTCCCACCCCCTCCTACTCACCGAAGAGTTGGTGGCTCCGGCACTGAGTCTCTTGTTGGGCCTCTGTGGCACAGCCTCACCCAGCAGAAGTGGTTGGCACCCTTGCCCACAGCCATTGCGACCAGAGTCCTTCTCAGGCACTAGTACAAGGAGTTGTTAAGTTAGGCTGTCCCGGGCTCCTTGAGGAAAGCGCTCATAATGAAAGGGCCGAGTGTCCTTGCTAATCGTCAGAGTCCCTCCTGCTGGAAATAACCCTGCTGGGTTCTTTTCGAGGATGAGTTGGAGGCTCTGGCGTATCCCTCTGGGCCGCAGCAGCCCACCAGGCAGCCGGACAGGTCCTCCTGGGGACTCTGCCTTTACATCTCCTGTGTCACACTTGGGAGCTGGGGCCCCTTAGTGCTTCAGGGGATCCGGGCATCAGCGTGCCTCCTGCCGCACCCACGCCTCATCTCTCCTACCTCGTTTGCCACGTGCAAGGGTTCCAGATTCCAGCACTTCCTGGGATGTAAACACGGCTGGTGTGGCTGAATGTGGAATTGCTCTTTGAGTAAAAAGGAACATTTCTTTACTGAATAAATGGGGTATAGCCCCTTCTCCACCACATATTGGCTCCTTTTCTAAGAATAGTCCTGGTTTGTGGTTAAACTTGAAGCAGCTGTTTGCTAAGGGAGGGCACCTGGCGGCAAGGGGCAGGCGTGGTGGCTCTGGCGGAGGCAGGTACGTTGCTACGAACGTGCCGTTGTGGGGTCTGGGGTGCACGGGCATCTCCGGGGCCAACAGAAACGGGGATCTCTGGGACCAACAGAACAGACACTCAGTATGAATGGGGTCAAGGCGGGGCATCCAGTGGTTTTCCTCTCTTCGCCTGCAGCTAGTTTGTCTGCACTGTGGCCGTGAAGTGTATCTGTTCCTTCGTGACCGCGCTCTGTACCTTTTAGTGTCGAAAGGAACAGTAATTAGGTTTGAAGCAACTTCCAGCTTAGAGGCCTCTGTACCTCGTCTGAGACAGAATAGCTTTGTGTTTAGGCCTCAATCGAATTGGGCTCTGTCATCTGGAGGCTGTGGTCTGGGGGAGCCAACAGCCCAGCACCCTTCTGTTCATCCATTTGTTGGCTCATTCATTCATTCATTCATTCAACCAGCAAATACTGTTTGAAATGGACTCTGCGCAAGGCACATCAGATATGGGGCGTACATAATGGTGAGCAGAAAGAGACCCACCACCTGCTCTTATGGTGTTGAGTCCAGTGGGGAAGACAGGCACTTATCAGATAATATTAACAAATTCATTAACTACATTAATAAAACTGTATAATTGCAGACTCTGAAAGGGCTTTGAAGAAAAGGTACATGGTGTTTCGAGAGTGTCTAACAGGTGGGCCCCTTCTTGGCCCTCAGAAAGTCCGGTCACAGCTCTTCACACGGGTCGATGTTCTCAAGCGGAGGGAGAAAACCAAATATAATGGCAAACACAATGAGAAACAGGATAGTGGTAACGAATAAACAGATCACTACCAGGGCTCCCTGGTCCCAGGGGTTCTGCCAGAATTCCTCATTCCAGGTGGCCTGCTTTATCATCAGTTTGTGATCCATGTGAACCTGGAAAAGAGGGAACAGAGACTGCCTCTGTATTTTGAACAGCCCTGGTGTGAGCCAGAACTTTCCCCGTCCCTGAGACCTACTCAGCTAGACTCTAAAACGCACCACTACAGATCCTTGCTGTTTTCCCTGCCTCGGTTGCCAGACATTTGGGAAGCATTCTGAGAGATCATCATAGGAGTTGAGGGGTACACTGACTCCAGCTGAGGCCTCGGCAAACTCCCTTGGAGGCAGGTGGAAACCGAACCAGCAATCTTGAAACAGCTAAGGCAGGCAGGCTGCGAGCCTGTAGCCAGTTGGAGGGAGTAATGGCGAGAAGGAAGGTGTCACTACCTGATTCTGCTGTTCACACTCCTGTGTCCTAAGAGCGGGCCGATCAGGGTAATCCTTCAGGCCCCACGCTCCGGGGGCCTGAGCCACACCCTGACTCAAACAGGCAACTCTTGGGGGGAAAAGGTGTTGGCATTGCCGAGTGTCCCTGACCAGACCTCATTGCCGTCACCAGAGCGAACAAAGGTGGGCCAGGGCCTGTTGCCTAGCAACTGCATTCCCCTTCTGCCTCCCATACGTACCTCTTCAGCTGCGTTCCGTTCTTTTGTGATGTCGTTTTGGGGGTTTGCTCAGGGTCTATATGTTCGGGCGTCCTCAGAGAAGTCAGGCTTGGGGCAGGGTGGGGAAAGAGACTGGATCCAGGACCTTTTGCCTCAAGCCACCCATCCACCTCACCCGTGGCTGGGTTCTGCCTCTCCTCTCTGTCCAGCTGCTGACCTGTACCGGGAGGCCCTCACCAGAGCACAGGAAGCCCAGGAGTCCAGGAAGCCCTGGGCTGGAGCCGCACACAGGCTTCTCCCTGTGGTGCTAGGGTGCGGTGCTGGTGAATGATTAACAGGCCTCTGGCTGGTGCCTCCTGGAGCGAGTTTCTTTGTGGAGGTGTTTACCACCATTAAGGCCCCAGGGTCCTGGAGGCTTAACTTCTCCCTAGTGCCTTTGCTGGCCTCCCAGGCACGGCTTCAGCTGCTGCATGTGGTTGGTTCCTACCCACTGGTGTGATAGGGCAGCTAGAAAGTGGGACTGGGAACCTGGTAGCCACCATCTATGCCTTAAAAGATAGGCTTCAAGCACCTGGTGTGGCCGGGAACTGCGGTAGGTACCATGTGTCAGTTGTGGACCAAGGGAGGCAGGCCCTGCCCGCCCAGGTTTCCGTTCCAGCACACTAGACCATCCTCAGCCTTGCTCATTAGACTCATCCGGGAGCTTTTCTAATACCTGCGCCCAGGCCCTGCCTGGTACCACTTCTCTCAGTCTGGGCAGGTCAGAACTCCAGGCTGTGTACAGCTTGCCAGGCGATTCTCATGTGCAGCCGGGGTTGCAGGTGACAGACGACAAGCAAGTTCAGGAAAGTCCTTCTCCTATCGTGGGCTTACCTGATGCTTCGAGTTTCCCTCCTTAAAACTTACTGACTCGTGCCCTTGACTGCCGAGTGCCCCCAGCCAACAGGCTGGTCGCTCCACACCCGTGTACTTCCTCCATCAGTTAAGTTGGATGCTTGTCAGGAGTCAGCAGTTTGTTCCCAAACCTGTTTGTGGCATTTGTACTTGTTATTGTGATTACATAATTGCACTTAACGTTACATGAAAAAAATGGGGCAACAGTAATAGTCAAAACCCCAGTTTTACCGCTGGGGAACAAGCACAGAGGTTAAGCAACGTCCCCAAGGTCAAACAGCTAAGAAGTAACTGCGTTGGGATTTCAACCCAGCTGTTCAGCTCAGCTGCAGAGTCTGTGCTCTAAAGCTCTGTGCTGCACCTCAAAGGGAGTAGAGAGAGAGCATTGTTTCTAGAAGGACCTATTTGACCACTTTGGAATGACTTTGGAATCACTCAGTATTTCTGTCAAAACAGATGTGGCAAGAAAACTGGAAACATTTTGTAAAAAGCCAGGATTTCACACTCCGATTTCTCTGTGGATGTCTTTAAGTTCTTGTTCTGCTTTACAGTAACCACAGTTAGCAAACTGTGGCCAGCAGACCCACACTCAGAGAATGACCTGGGCCCTACATCGAAAAGCTTGGCCAAGGAGTGTGCACGTATGTTTCCATTTAAAATGAGATGTTTGGGGAATGTATGTGTCACGTACACAAACGTTGCTTTAACCAACTCTTTCAGTTAATTTCTGGCCCTGATCAGAAATTTCTGCGGAAATGAATATCACAAAGGGAACGGTATGGGAAGAGGTGGAGAGCGCTCCTTTAGTATTTGTGGCGTTGCCTGACCTGGGGGCTGAAAGGAACCCTGTAAGGAGTGAGGTTTAGGTTTAAGACGTGAAGACTATGTAAGAGGTAGGATTAGGGGACAGTGTTTCATGGCAGGCAGTGGGTCCCGAGGAGGGTGAGGAACCTTTAAGAACAAAATTAGTTTGTCCTCCCATGGTCTGGAATTTGTGTTTCCCACAAGCAAATATGTCCTGAAGATTTTTTATTGTAGGTCACTCTCAAGTGTTCTTGAGGAAACAGATTTAGGAGAAGAGTGTTTTATGTGCTCTCTGCCAGTGTTTGCTAATGAGATTCTGTGGTTTCTGGTAAGGCAGAATGTCCAGATGGTAAAATGCACAGATCTCGAGTGTAGACCTTTGGAGACGCTGAGAGACTACTGTGGAGTAGAGGCCGGAGGCAGGGGAGGCCTGAAGAGGCTGGAAATCAGCGCAGTAGTGAGCGCAGGCAGACGTTGATGGGGGGGCCATTCCAGGGTGGCTGGTGGCAGGAATGGAGACCTGTGATAGCCAGATGCTCTCCAGGGCTCAGCCAGCCTACTGGCCTCCTGTTCCACGGCCACCATGGCTGTGCCTCTCAGTCCGTCCTTTCCCACAGTGGGAGGATCGCTGCTTCTACTCCATGCCTCTCTTCCCGAGAGGACCCGTGCTGGGAGTGTGCCAGGCTGCAGTCGCTCTGGAGCAGATCTGGTGTGTTGAGCCGAGTGGGACGGAAGCCTGCCCACGACTGCTGTGGGGAGCCATTGGTGCCAGGGCTCAACGTGAGCCAGCTTGCTGCCTACTGGGAGCCATCTTATTTGGACTCAGCAGTTTGGAGCAGGAAAATTCTAAAGAAATGGCCCATGGTCCCCACCTCTTGACAGCTAGAATCTCTTCCAGCAAAGAGGCACAGCCCCAGCCACCCCCAGGAAGGGACATTCTTGGAACCTGTGAAAACTTGCTTAAGGAAGAGCCACAGGGGAATTGGGCTGCCCCACTGTCAGAAAACCGCCTGAACTGAGGGCTTCTCCGGGCCTTCCAGCTGTTGGTGCCTGGACTGGAAAGGGCAGCCTTTTCCCATCCGGTCCCTCCCACCTTCCCTGTTTTTCTTCTGGGAGGGAGACCTAGTTGGGCCCCACCCTAGCTCTTACCTCTTGGGCTCCACCCACTCACAGGGAGATGATTTTAACACACTTTGGGGTGTGGGATCTAGGATTGGTTGATGGAGGATAATGGGATCAGCGTCTTATCTGCACTGCAGCTGGGCGGCCTCAGGGCCCTGGGTGTGGCGAGCAGGGGCTCTGCAGCCGGGTGGGCTGGGCCGGGCTGGGCCCAGAGGCTGGCTCTGGTGTCTTTAGCCGGTTGAACTTAGGCAAGTTGCATATTGTTGCTAAGGCTCAATTTCCTCATCTCTAAAATGGGGATAATGGTGGTATCTATGGCATGAGGCTGTTGTGATTACACGGAATCACCTGCGTAGAAACACTTTACGGGGTGGCTGAGCACACAGAAGCCCTCAGTAAATTTCCACTCACTTGATCATCACCACCACCTTCATCATCATCATCATTATCACCGGTATCATTGTTATTCTGAATCCCCTTCTTGTAGGGTGGTGTGGGGTGGAGGATACAGCCGGTTCTTGGATTTCTTTTCTTTTGTGTGGAAGGACTTCCTCTCTGCTTCTTCAACCTAAACCAAACCCGTCAGACAAGTCAGTGGACACCAGGAAGTGAAACCAGCCAGCCAGCTTCTCCCACCAGCCTGCCAGCTGGAGATGGGGGGGGGCAGGGGCAGAGCCTGGCATCCCCCTCTCCGCTCCCTGGTTTTTGGGTAGACAGGGCTGTGCCCCTAGGCAGCCAGAGCACAGGCTGGCAGGGCAAGATGATAGAGGCATGTAAAAACTGCAGACCTCTCTGCGGCTCTGCGGGACCAGCGGGGAAGGAGCGGGAGATACCATGGGAGCATTCTGCCTCCCCTGCCCTCATTCCTGGGTTAGTAGCTTCCACTGGGAAGTTCTCTGGAAGAGGAAGTAAACTGGAGGGAGGGAGGGAGGCAGGGTGGTATTGTATTGCGGCAGGGCTGGTCCTTAAAACTGGTCCACAAAATGGGTCCACGTTGCTCTTGTGTAGACAGGGCAGGTAATGACTAGGATATGCCCAGCGCTGTGCCAAGCACTCGCTATAGGTCACCTTAGTTTATCCTCACAAGCTCACCCTAGGAGGCAGCTACCGGGATTAGTTGCGTCCCGCAGGGGAGGAAACAGGGCTCCAGGAGGTCGAGTCTTTAACCTGCGTTCACACAGCCGGTGAATGGCAGGGTGAGGATTTGGGGCCAGACAGCCTGGGACACAACCGGGGGGAAAGGACAGGGGGGTTGGGATGCAGGTTATGGGCAACAGTAGGGGCCTGACTTCTCTTCTGTTACTCCAGAAGTTCGGGAAGACCCGGTGGCCTGAGCCTGCCAGCGTGGGGTGTGCAGGCTCAAGTAAATGGCAGCCGAAGCTGTTGGGTGGCATTCCTGAGCCTGGCACCTGGGCAGACACTGCCCCGTCACTGTAGAGGGGGCACCCGGAGCCAGAGCTTGGTAGCAGCTAGTGCTGATGGGAGTTTCACCCTCTCCTTCCACTGGTTCCCTCTTGCGTGACATTCCTGCCTGTGTTTTTCCAGCGTTCGTGGGCACGGGGAGAACAGACAGTCCCCGGCCACACCCCTGGAATTCTGGCACCCTGCCCTTCAGAAGCACAGAGCCCAGGCCAGTGAGTCTGGTGCCGCAGAAACACATAACCAGCAAGCTTTTACTGAGACAGAAATGGGCAAATACTGGCATAGAATACGGACGTGCTCCCCTCTGGTGGGAAGCCTGGGGTCCAGCAGCTGCTGCAGAGCCCCTCCATGCGGCCTGCTCCTGGGCCGGCTCCCCACCGCTGCAGGCTGTTCTCCTTCCCAGTGTGGGACCCCCACTTGTGTGTTCTGTTAGAAAGTGCAGGGTGGGAAAGAATCCCCAGTTTTTGTCTCCCCGGGTTTCAAGCAGCTGACTCCTCCTTGGCACCTGGTAGTCCCTGGCAGGTGACCATTTGGTGGCCGTACCAAGCCTTGTTTCCTCGATCAGGCTGCAGGTGTCGGGCTCCTGGGCAGGGCCGGGGCTGGGGCCAGGCTGGCACGTGGGATCATGGCTTTGACAGCCTCCTCTCCAGCTTCTCCTCCTTGTCTCTGCCCCTCACGGGGGGCTCATGGGCCGCACTTGGACCTTCCTGCCTCTGCGCTCAGGGCAGCAGCAGTCCCTGCAGCAGCAGCAGCAGGCGATCAGCAGCAACAGCAGCACAGTGGCTGGGGGATTAGGAGAGAGAAGCAGAGAGCACGGGCAGCTCAGGCAGGGGAGAGAACACCCACTCTGCTTCTAAGGAACACCCCCCCCCCCGCCCCAGGTGTGCCGGAAGGATCTTTGCCCAAAGATCTGGCTTGGTCAGAAATACTCGAGAGTCTGGCAAGAGGTGTCGACTGTCCCCATGCCGGCCACCGAGCGCTGACCGCCCTGTCATGCCGCCTCCACTGCCCCGAGCTTCGCTCCCTTCACCCCTGGCTGGGCTTCGGGGCTGCCTCTGGGCCCTGGTTCCAGCACCACCCTGTCAGCAGCTTGTCAAGGGTTAGGGAAATCCTCTGGCTTCCCCCCCCCAGGGACATGTGCCCTCTCCTGTGTCAGGGGGACACCCAGCCACCTCGCCCAGCCCTCTGGCCAGCACCATGGTCTCAGCTTTCCCCGATGCGAGGAAGAACCAGGGGCGCCGGGGAGAATGTGAGGGCCCCAGCTTACCTGTGAAAAGGAGGATGACGGAGAAGGCCGCAATCTCCACAGGCTCGGCCTGGGGCAGCTTCTGCAGCTTGAGCAGCAGCTTCTCGCCCATGGAGCGCATCTCCTGCAGGAAGCTGGCGGCTGCCATGGTGCATCAGGCTCCTGCCAGGCCTCACTGAACAGAGACTGGGCCGGGAGTCCCCACCCACCTGCAGCCTGCAGAACGAGTTAGTCAGGTCTCACCCCTGTACCCCTGGTGGCTCATGACAGGGGAGGGAGCCATCAGGGCCCTCCACCCAGCGATGGCCCTCAGCCCCCACCCAGCTGGCACCACCAGGGCTGAGGGAGGCTGGTGACGGCAGGGAGCCTGAAGCCCTGCCGTGGGGGACTGCTTGGCACCGCCAGACACAGGAGAGGTCTGCCAGCCGGCCACGGTTGGCCAAGATTTCCGACCTTGAGGTGGGGTGACTTCATGTTCTATTCCTTTGTCTTGGGCAGCACTCCTGGTTTTGCTGGGCACCTTGGGCTGGCATAGCTCCCCTGGTGACCCCTGGGTCCTTCAGGACTTCGGTGCCTCCCCTGGGTTTCCGGTGGGGAGACCAGGCTTTAGGATTCCAGCCTGGGGCTCTTGCCTTTCATCATATGTGGGGCAGAAGGATCAGGTTTTTCCTTCAGCGGGCACATGGGGGCTCCTGGCTGGGGTCAGCTGGGTGAGAACTAACTGGGGGAGGTGGTCTAGGGCCCTCCAGCTCTCCCACCAGCTCAGTTTCTTTACTCATATGGTGTTCTCCGAGGCAGAGATAATGCTGTGTCCCCGCAGTTTTCCCCAAGGGGGCCTCTCGGGACGGGATCACGCATCCCACGGCTGGTTTACCAGCCCCTCCTCTGCTGGCCCAGACCTGCTCCTCTGGCCTGACCAGGAGAGTCCCCTGTGCCCCCACCCTCGCCCCAGGTATGTAGCAACTCAGCCTTCCAGGTCCGTGACCGAGAGCCTCTTCCTGTCCAAGGGTGCCCGATAGGCTGAAGGTGAAGGTCCAGGCTGAGTCTGTGAGTTGGGCCAGCTGTACCTCAGGAGTTTATTTCCCCTTCTGCCTCCCCTGTGGGATGAAGGAGCCAGTGCCTCTTCAGGGACGGACCAGGGAGGGCCAGCCTGGTGCCAACCCAGCCTGAACTTGTTCACCAAGGCAGCTCTAATCCAAGGGAGGGTAACAGGTGGCCGAGGGCTTGTGCCAGACCTCAGGATCCAGTTACTGCCGCCTCGTCCTGGGTGTCAGCCAGGCAGGTTCTCCCGAGATGACTGCAGTCTTGGAAGCTGGTTACTGCTGGTACTATCGCCACAGTGTAACTGTCTTAGAACCACCTTGAAGGTCATCGGCTTGGACCCCCTACCCTGTACCTGGCTCCCTGCACTCCTCCTGGCATGCAGCCTTTGCTTGAGCCCCTCTGGGTGAGATTGGGGGGGGGGGTCCCACCTGCTACGGCAGCCTGTCCTATTCCTCCTTGGAGCAGCGCTGATTGTTGGAAGGTGGGACCTCCTCCTGACCTCGTTGGTCCCACCTGTGGTCACATAGGATGCTTCTGCCCCCCTTCTGCCTCAGTTCTTCCGGACCTGGATGGCGGCCGGCATGTGCCTCCTATATCTCCTTCTCCTCAAGGTCGCTTGCCCCCTGTGGAACATTGGGTCATCCTGGATTTGAGTGCTGCCTGCCCCTTTCCACTTTCACAACAGGGACACGTCACTCTGTCTCTCCGAGTCTGTTTCTTTTCCTCATTTTACGTAAGATGAGATAGCCATCTTTCGAGGCTGTTGGGAGGATTGACCCCTGGAAGCACGGCAGCAGGAAGCACAGATCCTGGAGCACGTTGGTGCCCAGCGTGTGGGCTTCCCCTTTGGGTGGGGTCTGGCCACCGTAGGAAGCCTTTGGGGACAGTCGTACCCGCACCCTGTACACTGTCAGAGACCTGGGGAGTTTCGTCTGTGTCCTTCGTTCCCAGGACATTTGCAGTGTGTGAGGTGAGGGAAGGAGACAGGGGAGCTGGAGACGGGAGCTGTCTTTGAAGCGATGTTGGGGGGTAGCAGGCAGATGATGGGTCCGTGGAGGATTAAGAGGGCCTCCTGTCAGGAGTGGGAGGCTCCTGCTAGAGCCTCCTCTCTGGTCTCCTGCCCCGCCGCAGGGTCAGCACGTTTCTGCAAAGGAGATCAAGATCCCAGTTTTCAGGTGTACGAAGGGGCGAGCAATCCTAGAATCCCGTCGGTCGTTCATTCCTGCCTCCCTTTACATGTGAGAAACAGCCAGGAGGGTGATTCCTGAGGCCACACAGCAGGACGGGGGCCCAGCCAGGCTCCCCCTGCTTCCTCACGCTGTCTCTCGATGGACGCCTGCCTCAGGCAACCTGCTCTGTGGCTGGTGAGGTCAAGTCAGCCCACAGAGCAGCCTTCTGCGGACACCATCCACGCGGTGGGCCCAGTGCAGGGACCAGGGCCCCAGAGCCCTTTGGACGCAGGTGTGCTCCGCACGATTGGCCCCGTTCCACACTCAGGAGTCCGGGGCACTGTTTTTATTCAGGCACATCACTCATGAGGCCAGGGCCACACCTGTCTTTTGGGAACCACATGTGACTTGTCACCAAAGGGACGGATGGCGCGTGTCTGTCTGTCTCAGGTTCACCAAACTCCTTCCCAAGCATGGGGCCCCCCTTCTCTTGACCGATGAAGCCGGCTTGCACAAGGAGGGCAGTCCCCTCTCATTCCGGAGCATCTCTGCCGCATCCACTCCCCCGTTTCCAGGGACATATTCCTCCGCATTCCTGGAGGAGGGAACAGAAGTGCCAGCCAGGGCCCTGGGGGAGAGACTGCACAGGGCTCAGGAGTTGGGCCCCTCTTCTCCTCTCCGTCTACACTTGGTCTGGCTTTTTCAGCCTGTTTGGCCCCGTGCCTGCATTGCCTAATGTAGCCAGTAGAGACTCCTTGAAAGAGGAAGCGGGCGGAGGCCAGCCGGGCAAGGGGAGCTTTGTCACTTGTGCTTCCACATCCAAAGACCCGGGGAGGGCTATGGAAGGAAGGCTTTCGCTTGTGAGTGAGAAGTGGTGTGGAGACCCCGCCGGTCTGAGGGGTGTGATCCCCAGAGCAGGGAGGAGGCAGGTGGAGCCGAGGCTGCTCTGCTGTGCAGGAAAGGTGGGCTTTGCCGATCAGCAGCTCTGGCTCTGTAGTCAGCCATCCTCTGGGTGTTGTGTAGTCGGGATGCTGCAGTCATACCCAGGGGCCCGGGCCCTGCTCCAGGGGGAGTGCGCGCGGTGGCAGGCCGTGTGGCTGTGGACGGACGGTGTCGTGCCCCTGCACCCACGGCCCCTCTGGTGAACTGAATTGGCAAGCTGTACCAGCCTAGGGTCTCACGCAGGGCTGCCTACTGATTCCGTCCGTCGGTGAACTGAAATGGAGCCACTCGACACTGATGTTCTGCCCCAAAGGCTGAGGGGAATGCCCTTTGTTTTTCAGTTGATGTTTTGCCATTTCCAGCTTGGACTCGAGCAGAAGAAGCCTTCATGGGGACCGTGGGAGCTGGAGGGGCCTCGTGCTCCGAGAGGGAGGAGGCACATTCCAGCAGGTCCCAGGCACTCTTCCCAGTGGACTATTTAAAGCGAGGCCCAGGGGGTGCCTGACGCCTGGTGCCCAATATAACCAGCAGTCATCAGGTGACCTTGTGACATGTTCCTTGGCCATCGCCCTGTAGGGAGTAAGTGTTCCCAACTCTGGCCTGGGGAGAGGGGGTGCTCTGAGGCTGGCTGCCTCTTACCCCTTTTACGTTCCCAGGTTTGGAGGGAGGAAGGCAGGGAAGCCTAGAGGGGGTACTGATAATTGTATGTATACACTGATACCGTAGATGCCTTCCTGGTCTATCTCACTCCACCAGACTCCTTCCAAAACTCTACTTCCTGCCTGTGAATCAGGGAAATCCTAGTCCCTCCCGGCCCTGTGCTCTGGAGCGCTTCGGTCAGAGGCAGCCAAGCAAGTGGCTTCCCACGGCCCCAGGAAGGGAGAGCAGCCTTGGCTGCCTGCACGGTCCTTTCTGGAGCCTGTGGAGGGTGCTCTGTGGCTGGAATGGCAGCCAATGGAGGGAGCAAGTGAGCCGGACAGAGATGAAGGCTGGCGGAGCTGGAGGGACCAGAAAACATTTGTGTGGCATCTCCTGGCACAGGAAACCTTGTGACAGGGCAGGCGGGCATCCTGCAGGCCAGACAACTGCCACTTGGTACTGAAGCTTCCCTGTTTCCTCCTTGCAAAACTGATACTTCAACTCCAGAGGCCCCTTGTGGAAGAGAACAGGCGGCAGGCGGGTATGTTTGTGACTGATAAGTGGCGTGTTGGTGGCTCAGGGCCCCAAGGGCTTCTTGGTCTGCCCCTGTCATTTTGTCATGGAAGGTTGCAGCCATCCTTGCCCCACAGGGCATTGTCTTGTTTGAGAAACAGCTATCATGAGGCAAACTGATGGTTGTGGCAGATTTTCGGGGTCCAGGGGCCTGACCAGCAAGGCAGAGATGTCCACTGTGCACTGACTGCATCAAGCCTTCAGACAATGCCCTTTTCTGCCTTGGCTCCTAGTTGCTGTGGGAAGTAGATGCTTGAACCCAGAGCAGTCCTGTTTCCAGGACTGGAGGAGGCACTTGCGGCTGCTAGCAATGGTTCCTGTAGCCCCAGAAGCGAGGTATCACCCTCCCGTTCCAGCTCAGGGCCTGGGTTCAGGGGACCCCATCCACGTATGTCCTGTGTCTGCAGGGACTCTGATCCCTGCCCACCCCCGCCTGCCTGGGCTGTCTTACAGCTCAGAGCCAGCAGGGGTAGCCCTGGGCTCACCGCTGTGCCCATCCCTTACCCAGCCCTGTCCGCTGCCTCCAACACCAGCCAGCACTGTCCCCTCTCTGCCATGCAGGGCCATCTTGGCAGGGTATTAGCCTCTCCAGCCACCGACTCAGGCCAAATCTCACAGACTCTGCTGAGCCAAGAACGCTTGGACTGATCCTTGGTTTCCACTTTTCCCTGGATTGTTGTTTTTCTTTCCTAGTAGATACTAGCCTGTTTGCTTTGGGGGAAACATCTAGGGGGGTGGGGAAGGGAGACTTTAGCCCTAGTGTGAGGACAAGGAGGAGGAGGAGGAGGCAGCCTCCGTTCGTGGGGCCCTGCCCAAGGGGGTTGCTCCCGGGGCTGCTCGAGAGCCATGCTGGGGTCAGCATTCCATTGGCGTGTCCTTCACCGGCCTCAGCTTAACCATCGCCGTCTCCCCCGCCCCACCTTGGGTTCGGGGTCAGGCCCTCATGCTTCTGGCACAGCATTCGGGGAGATCTGGGGGTCCGTGGGGTTCTAAATGGGCCCAGGGAGGAGCACCTGGGCTTAGCTCTGAGCTAGAAACACCTGGTAACGAGTGGGCCAAGCCCCTCTCAAGAGGTGGCAGCTGCCACTCTGATGCAGGACACGGACGGGCAGAGCTGCTGTGTGTCCTGCCACATCCTGAGTGGCACGAAGTGGCGGGGCAGACCCTGCCGTGAGCTGCCTCCACTGGGAGAAAGCAGGGACAGAGGGCTCTGCCTTGATCCTGGGCAAAAGGGAGGCTCAGAGGGCAGGCAGCCATTCTCTCCCAAGCCAGGACAGCCAAATCCCTTGTTTAAGCCCCCTGAATAGAAAAAGCTTAAACTAACTTGCAGAGTAAGCAGGCGCTCGGGGCCCCTCTGCCTGCTCAGCAAGCAGGGAGGAAAGGACTCAGAGCAGAGAGGTGCAGCCTCGACCTGTGTCCCCCCAGTGCTGGGTCCCAGCAAAAGAAGGGAGAGAGCAGATTTAAATGAGGCTGACTGGAGACTGACCAAGTGCACCCCCACGAGCCCCTGTGTTTGTGGTAGATTGTGGCTCTCCACCCTTGGGGCGGGAGACCCTGGCTGGCCCCTCACCCATCATCTGTGGCCGGACCACTCACCTGGCCGGGAACTCAGGTGTCAGGTTGAGGGACAACCGCGGATGCTGGGGAGCCCGGCAGCCTCCCTTGCCTGGCCTCGCCCGGCCACCACCTCTTCCTTCCTCCTCGGATGCCTCTTTCCTGCCCCGCTGCTGGGCGCCTTCCTCAGAGCGAGTGGAGCTCCTGGCTGCTGACAGCCAGCTGCTGTCTCGGCCTTCGCTTTTCTGTTGTTGGTCGTCCTGGAGATCCAAGTGTCAAATTACAAGGGGCGGCCACCGAAGCGGTGGGGGGGGGGGGGGGGGGGGGGGAGCCAGTGCCACCGCTGCCCCTGCCCAGTCCAATGAATCCCTGCTGGGACCTCAGAGGGTGGCTTCAGACTCCTGTGCATGTGGCCCCGCTCTGGGAGGTCTGCAGGGGCGAGCCCCGTCTCTTCTGTGCCTCCTCTTCCTCTCCTGTCCCTCCTGGCGGGGTGTGTGCTAAGCCATCGTGGGCTGGGCCTGGGCGGGGAGCTGATGAAAGAGGTCGGCTCTCTTTCCCTGGCAAAGATGCCCTCTGAGAGGCTCCACCTGAGCAGTGGGGTGCGGAAGGAGGGACGCCCCGCAGCACTCAAGCTCTCTGGCTCCCTCCCCACCCTCAGGAGGGGTTTGAGCCCATCCCCTGACCAGCCAACCTGTCTCTCTGGAGACTCCCTGGCTGGTCCCGCCCTCTGGCCCCTCCTAGGAAGTAAATAGTGGGGGAGCTGCTGGACCACCCACGAGGCCAGGCCCTTGGGGAGGAACTTAGGGGTGACTTGAGAGTAGCCTGCGCCGGGCCTGCTTGCCTGCCGGGGAAGTGCCTGATGCTCCTCCACCCCAGGAGGAGGGAGAACACCACCAATCTCGTTCTTTCCAAGAGTGTCTGCTGGGGCCGTCTCTGCACTCCTGGCCCTGGCCATCAGGGACGGGCTCCAGAGCTCAGTGGCTGGCAGAGCCCTTTGACATTTGGTTGGTTGTGCCACCCCAGCAGACCAGGCTGTGCCCGGAGCAGGACAGGAGCCGACCCCAGCCCGCATCTGTGAGCTCTCAATGGAGCCCTTTGAGTGTGAGCACAAAACCCCAGTGAGTCCGGGCTTGAGGGAGGGTGGGGGGAGGAAGCCAACCGTGCAGCCACACCACTTGGACGCCGGAGCCTCCCAGAGGCGGGACAGGCCGCCACTGTGCAGATGCACCGACTGGCAGTGGAAGGAGTCGCACATTGGTTTTAGGCGTGGCAGGAACAGTGCCCCCTGGTGGCCGCCTGGGCCTCCTTGCCTTCACAGCTGCATTCTCTCTACAAGGCAGCCAGACCCCACTGCCTAGGACCCGAGTGAGGTCAGCTCTCGTTCCTGGCACCCACCCCTCAGGTCTCAGCTCCTCACAGTGTTTCTTGTGGTTCCAGGCGGCGGTGCTCACAGTGAGAGGCATTCTGGTTAGAGGGTAACACCACCTATTCCTGTCCCCGGGACATGGCACCTGGACAGCCCTGCCTCTGCCGCCCCATCTCTCCGGCTCGCCCACCTCATGCTACATTCCTGTGGCCTATGGCAAGACTGGCCCTTTGCAAGGACCCCGATTAGATCTGTGCCACCACCCCCGGGGGGGGGGGCGCCTCTGCACCTGTCCCAAGGACCAACTGTGCCCCCCTCCTGGGAGTCATAGGAGGGACAGCTGGAGTCTGGTACCCCGGCAGGGGGGCCGTGGCAGGGTTGAGGCGATGCGATGAGACTCCTGCCAAGGCTGGTCTCCCCTTGCCCTCACCAGCGACTAGCATACGATGCCGGCTCTCAGTGCTGCTGGTTTCTGCTCTCAGACAGTCCCCCACCCCAAGGCTGTGTACACAGGCCACAGGCTTCTTGGGGACAAGGAAGAGGTCATCAAGAGATAGCAGAGCAGAGTGCCGAGGCTGGGGTAGGGCCACTTCATGCTGGTCCTTCCCTCCCCCACATCCGGGCAAGTGTGAAGGGTACGCAGAAGAGCCCGTGCTGTGTGTGCACCGGACACCACGCACTGCCCTTCAGCCGTGGAGCCACTGCTCTTGCAGCGTCTTCCAGCCAAGGATGTGTAGGCTTTGGGAAGTCAGATGCTTTCCCTAAGGATGCAGCCTCAGCAGCAGAGTCAGCATCTGCACTCAGAGCTGGAGATATTCCCAGGGCTCCCCACTGCCAGAGGACAGAGGACAGAGCAGGAGGCCGGGACCTAGAGGAGGAACCCATAGAGAAGCCAGACAGAATGGGGGGGTCACAACCTGGCTCCTCCGAATTCCCCCATATGTTATACGACTTTGGGAAATCTCCTTCACCTCGTTGTCTTCATCTGTAAAATGGGCAACTCAGTGATGCCTTGCCAGGCTCGCACGAGAGGGGGTATATGAGATACTGAGTGTGGTGCCCAGCACGTAGCGCTCCTCAGACAGGGTTTAGGGAGTGGGCGAATGAACGCTGGCCTGTCTAGGTCCCTCACCTCTTGTCTCTGCTGTGCTCCCTCTGCCAGGTGCCGCCACGCTGCCATTGCCAAGTACTTCGGGGATGCACCCCCTGCCTGCACCAAGGGCTGTGACCACTGCCGGGACCCTGTGGCCCTGCGGAAGCAGCTGGATGCCTTGGAGCACAGAAGCAGCTGGAGCAAGACTTGCATCGGGCCGTCCCAGGGGAATGGCTTTGATCCTGAGCTGTATGAGGGAGGCCGCCAGGGCTATGGAGGCTTCAGCAGGTGAGGGGCCGTGGAGTCAGGGGCCCCCAACCCACTGCAGATAGGCTGGCATTCTCCTCGTGCCAAGGCCAGACCAGAGGCGCCCCATGCCATAGTTCAGCCCTTGTCCCTGGGGGCCGTGGTGGAGCCAGGAGCTTGATGTTGCGCCCGGCGGCCAAGCTGTCAGAGACAACCAGCACCCTGCCAGAGAGGCACGACAGGAGGGCAGAGCCCAGGCCCAGGGCTGCTCACACCTAGTCTCTCCCCTAGGTACGACGAAGGTTCTGGAGGCAGTGGGGAGGAGGGCAGAGATGAGGCCCACAAGCGAGAATGGAATCTCTTCTACCAAAAACAGATGAGCCTACGCAAGGTGAAGGGGATGGGGGCCTGATGGGGTCTCCAGTGGCCCCCCGTTTACACTCTCTCAGCCCCTACCCTGGTGCTGGACTGGGGGCCATCCTGCAGCCAAGCAAGATGCCTCATAGGCCCTTCATGCATTCTTCCAGGGCAAAGACCCCAAGATAGAAGAATTCGTACCTCCAGGTCAGTACAGAAGTGTCCTCAGGGACCCTGGGGCTGTTCCCAGGATGTAGATGCCTTACTGGGGGCTGGGGACTCCAGAGAGCAGGAGGTAGAGTGCAGTGACCCACCCCTCTTCCCCACAGATGAGGACTGTCCCCTGAAAGAGGCTTCCAGCAGGAAGATCCCCAGGCTCACTGTGAAGGTGAGAGGTGGGCAGCTCTGTCCCCCAGACTCTTCCCCCAACCTTAAGGCTTGAGTGACCAAATTCCTTCCCCTGTGTAGGCCCGTGAGCATTGCCTGGGGCTTCTGGAAGAGGCTCTGAGCAGTAACCGCCAGGCCACAGGTGCTGCCGATAGGTGAGTGTCCCAGGTCCCAGGGGCCTAGGAGGCTTCTCTGAGCCCCTGTCCCTTTGCAGACCACAGGAGCCCCCCATCCCTCCTGGTTTACTTGGGCATCCCCTCCCCAGATTGTGACACTTCATGCTCCCAGTGGCTGCAGGTCTCACTGCCCCACCAGGGGGCAGGCTTAGCCAGGACTAAGTGGCTGCCAGCGCCTGCTGAAGGGCAGTAAGCCACAGGGTGCCCGGAGTCCAGGCTGGAATCCCTGTGCCCAAGGCCAGTCCCACTGGGCCGTGAAGCCGTCTCCAGGGTCCCCAGACAGGATCCAGCAGGAGCTCAACAGAGAGAGGGCTCAGGCCCACCTGATGCCTCATGCTTATTCTTACCCTCAGACCCGATCTCCAGCCCAGGGCTGTGGAGCTGGAGTACGAGATGTTCCGAAATGCTAAGGTGGCCAACCTGTACAAGGCCAGCGTGCTAAAGAAGGTGGGCCCAGGCAGGGCGTGCCTATGGGCTAGGGTGGGAGAGGCGGCCCCTCTACCCTCCCAGGCTGTCTGCCTATCCCCTGCAAGGCAGCCACTTACACAGGGCAGCCTGACCTCTCTTCTTTGCCAGCTGGGGATGTTTCTAGCCACCACGTGTGGACTAGAACTTGTCCAGTGTCCAATTACCTTCAGCCACAGGCCCTAGAAGCCCACCTGTAGATAGCCTGGGTTGGGGCTTTGAGGACCTAGTGGGTGCCATGTTGTCCCTGCCTGTCCGTGACTCAGGTGGCCCAGATCCACAGAGCCTCCAAGGATGGGCAGCTCTATGACGTGGAAGGCGATACCAGAAGTCACAGTGTCCAGGCCCAGCCCCCAGAGCCCACTGAGTATGACATCCGGCCTGCCTCTCAAGTGTACTCGGTGAGCGGCGTGTTGGCATCCACCCCAAACCTGGGTCGGGGCAAGGTGTCACTTCCCCTTGTCCTCAGCCGCGGCATGGCCGCTGGCCCTCTCTGGGTATGGTAGCCCTGGCCCTAGGCGCCCCGGGGCAGGCCCTCCAGCCTCCCAGCTATACCTCTGCAGCCCCCACAGATCTTCTCTCATCAGCCTGACCCCCTAGCGGTGTCCTGCCTCGTTTCTCCCTCCTCCGCTCCCAAGAGCCATTCCGGACCAGCCCGTGAGTGTCCTCAAACCTCTCTCCTCCTCTTCACAGCTCAAACCCAAGCGGGTGGGAGCTGGTTTTCCCAAAGGCTCCTGCCCATTCCAGACGGCCACTGAGCTGATGGAGAAGACGAGGGCCAAGGAGCAAGCCCCCCAGCCTGTGCTGGGAGGGGAGCGGGAGCCCCCCAGCCAGCCCCCAAGCCTCCAGGGTGACTGCAGTGAGTGCCTCCCGGGGCCCAGAGGAGAGGCCCCTGGAAGCAGTGCTCATTGTGGGGGGTCCTCCCCTGAGAAGGCGGCGAAAAGTCCCTCTAAGGGCGGTCCCCTTGCCAAGGCCCGGACCAGCAAGAAGCAGCAGCTCCTAGCAGCAGCAGCCCTCAAGGATTCTCAGAACATCGCCCGCTTCTGCCAAAGGGCCCAGAGCCCATCTCCCCTCACCTCAGCACCAGGGGCGGAAGGTGCGAGCCTTTCCCGTGAGGGAGTGCGGGGACCCCCAGAAGTCCCAGAGAAGTGTGCAGGGGAGGAGGATGGAGCCCTGGGGTGTTTGGCTGCGTCCCCGCAGACCAAGGAGTGCACCAGGGAGAGGTCAAGGTAAGGGCTCTGATAGTTCTGAAGTTCTTTGGAATCTGTTTTCCTAACTGAGCCTCTGCAGCCCTGGCCAGGGTGCGCTGCTGGGCCAGCTGAGCTGAGGGTGCAGCTGGCGCCTGGAGCCTCTGACGCCTGCTCTCCTCCCCGGCCAGGGCCCGCCCACTCAGAAACCAGGGGCCCCCTGAAGGCCAGCCCACCCCTGCACAGGAGACACGCACGGGCAAGCGGCCCAGACCCCAGCAGGTACTGACAGGGATGAGGCCACAGGGAAGGGGGCCTGCAGACCAGGCCAATACCTGCTCTGTTCTGAATTAGGGATTTAGGGAAAACTGTCTCTTTTTACATCCCAGGGTTAGATGGGCTGGGCTGGAGGGGGCCGGTGGATGCTGAGGCCCAGTCTTCCAGAAGGAGGGGAGGGGCCGGTGACAGGGACCCCGAGAGCAATGCTCCTCTTGGGTCCTGCACAGGAGAACCCAGAGAACCAGGTTCAGAAGAGGCCTTGCCCCTCAGCCAACGCCTCCATCTTAGCCGAAGCCAAGGACAGCATCTCAGCCAGGGATCAGGACACCTTGAACCACACAGTCCAAGGCCCCTGCCATCTCCCAATCCCTGGCATCTCCCTCAAGGAGGCTGCAAATGTCGTGGTCAAATGCCTGACCCCTTTCTACAAGGAGGGCAAGTTTGCATCCAAGGTAGGGTAGGTGGGTGGATTCTGCCCTCTCCTGGGCCTGGGATCCCGGGGCAGGGACTATAGCCAGAGGACAAAGTGGGACGGAAGCAGGCTAGGCCCTAAGGCCGGCTGCCTCCTTCCCTAGGGTCTGCCTTGCCCTTGTGTGATGGCTCTGGGCCCCTGGTGGTGACAGGGGCAGGGGTCTGTGCCCTTTGCTCCTTTCACCCTCTGCTTCCAGGAATTGTTTAAAGCCTTCGCCCGCCACCTCTCACACTCCCTGACTCAGAAGACCTCTCCTGGAAAGAGCGGTGAGTGCCTGCGTCACCAGGCCAGGGAGCATTTGCAGGGCTCGGTGGTGGGGAGGGACTGGCCCTCATGTTCCCCCTTCTCAAATCTATAGTAAAGGAAGAGGCCCAGAATTTCATCAAGCAGTTTTTCCGAGGCCGGGCCCGATGCGAGAGCGAAGCTGACTGGCACGGCCTGTGTGACCCACAGCGATGACCAGCTGCTGCCCCCTAGGGCCAGAGTGCTCCCCCAGCTTCAACGGTGGGGCAACCCGGGCCTCACTCAGGAACGGGAAGGTGGAAAGCCCGCAGCCATCAGGGGCATCCTCTTTGCTCAGGGTCTCTCCCCCTTCCAACCATGCTTGCTTTGGAGATGGCCCCAGCCACCTCCCCCACATCACGGCCAGAGGCCAGCCACCTTTCTGCTCGCAAAATCCGAGGTCTCCTTCCTCCTAGCCTCATCCCCAGATTAGAAGGTAGTGGGTGGGGGGAGAGGGCTGCTGCAAGGGGACAGGAGGAAGGTGTGGCCCCTCCACCTCTTATTCTTAACGAGTTGTAAGCCAGGGTGAAGCCCATCCATCCGAGGCATTGGGCTGCCTCAGGTCCTTGGCCACTACTGCCTGGCCCCGGGTGCAGAGCTCAGGAGAAGGGCGGCTGCCCGGCCCTGGCCTCTGCTCAGTTCCTAGTCAGGAAGGCCAGCCGGGACTGAGACGCATCTGAGAAATAAAGTCCTGTTGGTTTTGACCCCCCCCCCCCACAAACACAGCCGTTTGCTCTTGGGAGTTTTATTTCCTCAGTGTTTGCTTCCCGCAGGCTGGGATCGTGCCGATGTTGAGCCAGGACCTGGCGCCTTGTTGGGCATCTCCCCCAGGGTAGGCAGCATCAGCTCCCCAAGTGAGTTCCTGCAGCCCCCCCACTCCGGGCGCCCCCAGGGGAAGTCCTGCTACTTTCTTTCCCAGTTGGTGGCACCATAGCAGCTCCTGCCTCTTGGCCTCCATGTGGGCCAGTAGCGCCGTGCTGCGGGAGGTTCCAGAACAGCCACGTGGGGGGAGGTCCAAACCAAAATGGCCTGACGGCACCCAGGCACCCAAGAGAGACCGTCCCAGTCAGACTTGGACTGGGGAGGGGCCCCTCCCCCACTCCTCTGGGCGAGGCCGGCGCTAGTGGGAAGCAGCTCTGCTGTCCAGCAGGAAGGTGATGGTGTGCTTCAGCTCCTGGGCCTGCCGGGCACGGGCGTGTGAGGACAGGGCTTCCCCCCGCTGTGCCCTCCCCCCCCCCCTGCCGGGCACCAGGCCACCTTCCCAGCGTGTCGTCGGAGGCCCTGGCCCCTCACCTTCTGCAGCTCAAACCAGATGGTGTGGGGGTTGTCGGCAGAGCCGTAGTTGAGTTCCAGGCCCGGGAGCCCATCACTCTCCAGGCGGCTCAGCAGCTGGACCCGCTGCAGGTCCTTCAGGGCGATGGAGCAGCACAGTTTCTGGGGGCAGCAGAGACAGCAGAGCTTGGACCCTCTCGGGAGGGGTCACCACGGGTGGTGGGGGGAGTGGTGCGAGGTGCTCAGCCCAGTGCAGGGGCGGGAGCCTGGCCCACCTGAGAGCTGGGCTCCATGAGGATGAGGTGCTGGCGGTTGAGTCCCAGGAGGCTGGGTCCCGGCAGGGCCATCTGACTGACGCGCACCACCACATAGATGGTGTAGCCAAAGAGGGGCAGCTGGCTCGCAGCCTCTGGGAAGGGAGGGGCCGGGATAGGAGTCCTGGTCACTGGGGCCCTGGGGCCTGCCCGACCTGGCCTCCAGCGTGGGTGAGCAGGTAGGCAGGTCGGGCAGGTAGATAAGCTCCCCTCCCCTTTCACCCCTTTCCTTCAAAGTCTCCTGCTCCAGCCCTTGCGACCCCCAGGTCCCAGACCTACCAATGAAGCTGATCTGTGCTTCTTGGGAGCTGTGTGCTTGCATCCACCTCAGCTCCTGCTCCGTCAGGTTCTTTAGGGTAGACATGCTCACTTGCTGTTGCAGCGGCTTGGGCAAGTAAGCCAGCAGGTCTTGCCTACGACACAGACTGGTCAGTCGAGGCTGGGTATACAGCAGGTGCTAAATAAATGAACAAGGCTACTATAGGTGGGTGAGATTGGGGATCCAGATTTACAAATGAGGTATGGACCCTGGCCTTGAGGAGCTGGGGGTAGGGAAGTCAGGTGTACACAGCCTCTCCTAGTCTAGGTTCATCACATTTAAGTCAAGGAAGGGTACAAGTTGAGCGGCCTTGACATGGGAGGACTGGGGGCGGGGGCTGAAGGAGAGGCCCTTGCAGGGGCATGCTGAGGTGGGCCTCAGCACCAGCAGGGACAAGGAGGGGTGGGGCCACGCTCACACTCACTCTGACAGGCAGTCCTCTTGGCCTTTGCTACGGTGCTGCAGGGCGGCCAGCTTGGCCAGCTGGGCCGCCTCCTGGGGGCTGACCAACAGCTTCCCCTGTAGGTAGTCCTGCAGCACCTGAGAAGGGGCAGCAGTGAGGGGAAAGGACAGCTGTCCCCCAAAGCCCCCACTTGGTGGTGGCTCCGGGGGACTCAAGCTCGGTCCTGTCACCATCTCTTCTTCGGGGGAGGGAGGCTTGGAGGTCCCTCACCCAGGCAGGGGCTTGCTTGCAAGTTGCTGCCCAGGTCAAGCTACGAGCTGCGCTTGGCAGCCTGGGGCGGGGATGGGGGGGCGGCTGACCTGCTTGTAGTGGGTAGTGGTGTAGGTGGGATTCTCGAAGTGCAGCTGGGTCTCCCAGCTGAGCCGCCGGCTCTGCAGGCTCACGTCCTGATCCACCACGCTGTTGAGGTACTCGTGGGGCCGCAAGGGCCGTACCAGCTCGCCTGCGTGGGGAGCCCAGGTCCACAGCCTGCCCTGCCGTCCAGGGCCAGCCCCGCCCGCGGGCCTGCCAGCCCCAGCCCCAGCATGGGAACTTGCCTCACTCATGGGCGCACAGCCGGCAGGGAAGCCATCTCCTGGGATCCAGCCTGGCACCCCCCTTCCTCCCCAGGCAAGGGGCTCACCTTCCTTTTTGATGAGGAAGAGGGCAAATTCCTGCACTTCCTGGGGGTCAGTGATGCCCATCTGCTGGCACAGCTCCTCCAGCACTTCTGCTGCCACCTGGGCACAGAGACAGGGCCAAGAGGAGGGGGTGTCCCCAGAACTGATGGCACAGCTTTCCCGTATCTCCCCAGCCCTTCCTCAGTGGCCCCATGCTCACCGTGAAAGTCCCGATACTGGTTTTGTAATCCAGACCCCCTGGCAAGTGGATTAGAAGTGGGCGGACTACTTGCCCTTTCTGCCAAGACAGATCGCAGGGTCAGGCCCCCAGTGGCCAGAGGCCCCAACTCCGTGTCCCCCACCAGGGAGTCCCATAATGCCCAGCCCCCTAGGCCCCCCAGTACCAGGAAAGCCTGAATTTCACCCGGAGAGGGCAGCCGCCTGCGGCCCCCGTATTTGACTGTGTGCTGGAGGCGCTCCTGGCTGTTCCGGGCCAGCTCTGCAGAGGGGAAGCAGGCTGGGGTCACAGGCGTCTCCAGACCCCTCGCCAAGCTGCCGAGACCCCAGCCTGGGAGTCCCTCCCATAGGCACCTTGGCGCGGGCCTGAATCCTGCAGAAACTTGGTCACGTAGGGCATCAGCGTGGTGGACGGGGGGAAGAAGCCCGTGAGGAGGCTGAGGAAGGTCCAGCCACGAGCACAGTGTTCCCTGCAGGGCACAGAGCCCGGGCTTCAGGCCGGCCCGATCGCGGCCCGGCACCGGGCTGCCCTCCCCGCTGTCCCCGGCCCCGCGCACTCACGGCCGAGGGTGTCCTGTGACCTGTTTGATGACTTGGCAGTAAATCTCATCCCTGAGGTTCTCCTCCCGACACAGCTGTGGGGACGGGAAGAGCAGGGGGCAGGGTGGCACGGGATCTGAAGTCGGGGGGAAATCCTGCTAACGGCCACGGGCAGGGGGCCATCTCTTGGTCTTTGTCACAGCTTGTGCCCGAGTGGTCACTTTCTAAATCACTGCTTTCATCTGCTTACGGGCTGTGCTCAGCCCTGTCTTGTCTGCTGTCTCCCCTTGTCCTTGACCTCTAGCCCTTGGGCCTGTCCATATGCCCTGATCTCAGCTGCTCGCACCTGCTGCCTGCCGGTGCCTGCCTCCAGCCCAGACTTCTCTCGGGAACCCAGGCCGCCTGCTTGGAAGAGTGCACTCCAGATTTCACATGCCCAAAACAGATTCCTGCACCAGCCCAGACCTGCTCAGCCCTCAGGCCTTCGTATCGAAGACGGTCTCTGCTCTCCCCAAGTCCTCTGTCACACCCCACATACAATTCATAGCAAGCCCTGTCGCTCGGAGCCTTCTCCCCTCTGCTGCTACCTGTGGGCTTGGCCTGCACCGTCCTTCACCTGATGATCATGGCAATAACCTCCTCTGGCCCTTATACCCGCCCCCGGGAGGGGTGGCAAACAGCCAGAGCCATCTAAAACTGTAAGCCAGTCTCTGCAGACCCCCTCAAGTGCCCCTCTCTCTTGAAAAATCAGAGTCCCAAGAGTATTGTATGATGGCCTGCCGGGACCTGGACCTGCCATCCCTCCCAGGCCTTTCCTCCGCCCTGTCCTGGCTTGCCGGGCTCCAGCCCCGCGGACCCCGCTGGTGCCAAAGGCTTACCCTGATCTGGGACCTTCGCCTATGCCCCGCTCTCCGCCTGGCACACATGCCTCTCTCCCCAGCTTCCCTCAGATCGCTGCTGCAGTGTCACCCTGTCACCAAGCCTCGGCGTTGCAGCAGCCCCTTCCCTGCTGTGTCATTCCCCACCACCGCACTTTGAACTCTCGGATACACTGCGTCATGGCTTGCGGCTGTCTTCTCTCACCAGATTGTAAGCTCTGCGAGGACTTGGCCTGCTTGGTTCACTGCCATGCCCCCAGCATGTAATGGGGACTCAGTAAATACTTCTGGATCATTCGAAAGACTACTGACCAAGGGAAGGGGGAACCCACTCAGGTCCGGGCAGGAAGACAGGAACAGATCCTCGGGGCACCCGGTATCTCCCCACCCCACCCCACCCCAGCCTTCTGCACACAAGCTCTTGCTCACCTTGAGCAGCTCATAAAGGAGTTCCAGGTCATTCTTGCCCCGGGGCTTGGGCTGGTCCCGCATGAACTGCATCAGAGCTGCGGGTGGGATGAGAAGCCAGCTGAGCTGGGTGGGGGGCCTGGCCCTGGCTCCTACTGTTGCCAGGCAGGGCTTTCCCCATCGCCTCATGCCTTGCTCTTGAAAATGCACGCGAGCCAGGCAGAGCAGAGCAATCTCTATGTCAGCAACGAGGGGACAGGGCTCCGGGGGGGGTGGGGGAGTTTCCGTGGGCACCTGTGGCTGCATACAGCACTTAGCCAGCTGGACACCGTACATGACTCACCACCCCTTGGGTGTGGGTAGAAGGAGGTGAGGGCTGTGAGATACAGTAACCACCAGTGAGCTTCCCGGAGTTGACAGACTCGAGGGAAGGAGACCTGGCACCTAGGTCCAAGGCACCACGGACACGGGGACACAGGATGCTGTGGCCACTCACCCTGGAAGCTTTCCACAGCCTGCCTGTTTGCATCCTCATCACTGAGGCTGATGAGTGATTCCTGTATGGGAACCTGTGGCCAAAGATTGGGTCGTGGGTCGGGGAGTCCATGGGGGCCGGGTCCAGGGGCCTGACTCCTCCCCACCCGTCCCCCTCACCTTGGTGTACTGCACCAGGCTGGCTATGGCTTTCTTAGCATCGCGACTTGTCTGGTCCAGCCTGAGGGGGCAGAGGGGAGGACAGCCCTGCTTGCTTGGCCGCCCTCCCCCCAGGCCCCCATCACAGGATGTGTGGGGAGGGTGCTAAGGCACTGGCCTGGTGGCTCTGAGCAGGGAGGCCTACTTCGGGGAGCCTGAGGATAGGTAGGCAGAGGGGTGGGCCCAGGGCACTCACAAGGTCTGGGACCTCCGGAAGTGGTGCAGGGCAAATTCCTGCATGGTGTAGTCATGGGAGTCGGTGGACAGAGAGAGGTAGGCCACAGAGTGGGTGGAGCTGGTGGCCTCAGAGTTGTCACTGTGTGTCTGGCTCTGGGGGCGGGCATGGCGCTGGGAACACAGGAGATCTCGTGCCACCCGAGTGCCCAGGGGCCTGTCCAGAGACCGTGCCCAGCCCCCACCCAGCCCAACCCAGGCGGAGCAAGAAGAGCAGAGGGAGTGAGCACACCACCAGGAGGGTCAAGAGGTGTTTATTGAGCATCTTCTAGAGTAGCGCTTAAATGCTGCAAGGGCACAAAGAGCCCAGGCTCTGCCCGCAGGGAGCTCACAGCCTTGCTGAGGAGACAAGACACGGAATGGGGAGAGGCCAGAGGGGCAGCATCAGACCAAGCGCCACCCGCCGGGCGGCAGGTGGACCCGGCCACTCGCGGGCAATGCAGCCCTTTCCTTCCTCGTCTGCTAGTTAGGCCTCGCCTCCGCCGCCGGCCTCACCTCCGCCGCCCTCTCCCACCGCGCCAGCCCTGGCTCTCCGTGCTGCAGCTGACTCGCCGGCCGGCCACTCTTCTCTGGCGAAAAGGAAAAGTCTGGAGCAGCAGCTGGCTGAACTATGTTGGCGGGGAAGAGTCCCGAACGGCCCCCGGTGGAGCCAAACTGCCAGCCTGGAAGGCACCCAAGGACGGCGGCTCACCCACCTGGCCCCTCTGCCCCTCAGAGGCTCTGCCATGGGCTGCCCTCCGTGTGCCAGCCACCCTGCTTGCCCCCATGGGTACCGGGCTCCAGAGAAGCCACTGGCAACAGCTTGATGAGGTCCCCACGGTGGAAGCTGAGGAGGCTGCGGTCATCAGTGAGGTAGCTTCGCAGGGCGATGACGTAGCCAGAGTCCTGCGCGCAGGGGGGCGAGCAGCTAAGGGAGCCAGCCTGCCCGTAGCCCCAGTCCTGCCCGCCTCACCTGCTCCCCCTGGGGGCCTCCCCTCCCCCCAGCGCTCCGGAGTTCCAAGGACCCCTGGTGGCTTGAGGGAGCTTGGCCGACCAGTCCCTACCCCCGCCCAGCCTGCACTTGCCTTCTTGAGCTCACTCAGGAACAGCTCGATCATGGCCTTGATGGCACCTGCCCGGGCCGTGTGCAACACCAGCTGCTCACCCTTTAGCAACAGCTCCAGAGCGGAGCCGCCCAGGCACTCCACGCCCAGCACCTCAGCAAAGCTGTGCACAGGGTGGAGGCATGAGCTGGGAGCCCCTGCGCCCCCGGGGGGCCATCCACAGCTCAGCCCCCGGCCCAGTTCACCTGTATGAGCAGAGAGTCTTCATCTGCTTGAGGTGGAAGCTAGGGCCTTGGGTCACCTTGAGCAGCCTCAGCCCCCGGTGGGACACGCCCAGCAGCTGCACGTCACTGCCACTCTCACCCTGCCCGGAAGGAAGGGGACAGGCTCCTGGTCCCCCACCACCATCCAACGTGCCCTGGGGGTCCTTCCATTGGGGCCCACCCCACCCTCAGCTCTCATCCCTGCCACAAAGGCCCACGCAGGACACACTAGGAGCCGGAGTGTGCTACTGCCATCCCCAGCCGTACGTCCAGCCTCACTGACCGAGACAGGGAAGATTCGGGAGAAATAATTGGCCCAGTTGTCCCGAGCGGCCACCACGATGCGCTTCTTGACACTGTCCTGGGTGGTACTGAGCGAATCTAGGCCCACCTCCAGGTCTCCTGTGGGCAGGAATGGCCCAGACTGTCCTCAGGCTCCTTCACAGGGGGGAACCCCAGAGTTTGTCCCCATCCCTGCCCCTGCTCTTCAGCTCCCCAACTCCAGGGTCCCTGGACCCTACCCAGTAGTTCTTTCATTCTGGTCCGCTCATCCTGGGAGATCCGGATGCAGGACTCGGCAAAGGTGTCCCTCAGGATCTGGAGGCAGAGCCAAGTGGTCACCACCAGATCCCAATGCCAGAGCTCACCACGCGGAGGAAAAGCTAAGGAGCCCCGTGGGCATGGGTGAGGCAGGGAGGGATGTGGGGCTTCCGAGCCCAGGGCCGCCTCCCCCTGACCACCTGCGTGAGCAGGCTGCTGTTCCAGTCACCTGAGATAAATTCCCCGGAAGGAACAGAACCTGGGGGAGGCAGGGAGGCTGCTCTGGAATTTGGGGGAAGAGGTAGGGTCCTGGGAGCGTCCAGGGGTGGCAGAGAAACAAGCAATGGGGAGCGTCTGCTGGGTGCCGGAGCCCGTGATGGGGACTCCATACGCTTGATTTTGAATGCTCATTCCAGGCCAACGATGGCCCTTACTCTTAGAGATGTCATGAGGATTAAATAAATAAAGGCAGGGCTTCAAACAGAGCACCTGCCCCCTAAGTACTGCTGCTCTCCTGCCTCGCACCGACAGTAACCTGGCCCAGGCACGGGAGCAGTCTGTCTGTCCGTGTTGCAGGTGGACCGGGCCCTCACCTGCTCACAGAGGAGCTGGAGGCAGTAGGGGTGGCTGAAGGGCTCCCGGGGGTAGAACACCTGTAGGAGAGCATGGGGGTGGAAAGCAGTTGGCAACGGTGCCCCTGCTAGCCCACCACTTCCTCCCAGACCCAGAGGGGAAACCGGGCCTGAGGAGGTGGGTCATGGGGAGGCAGCCCCCAGTTGTTTGTGTGTAGGGAGAGGCTGGGCTCCCGCCCACCACCTGCCACCCCTCCGAAGCTCCCCCCCACGCCCACCTCCTTGCGTAGGAACAGCTTCCAGGGCGCACCGACATAGGAGAAACACACGCTGCCAGAGGGCACGAGCAGCTGGGTGGAGACCCCCTGGTCCCCCATGGGCTGCATCAAGCCTGGCAGAGGGAAGGGCCAGAGAGCTTCAGGCGAGGTGCTGCCAGGGGCCAGAATGACACGGGCGTGGGGACAGAAGGCCCTCACCTCCCTGGGGCCCTGCGAGGGCTCGGCCTGCTCAACCTCTGCTGCCTACCTCCTGCCCGCGTCCCATCTCCGGCCTCCGTCTCCAGCCCTCCCTCACCTTCCCTGCCATCCCCAACCACGTCAGCAGGGCCACTAAATTCCTGATGGAGCTGTCAGGTTTGCACTGAAGATACCACCCTGTGACAGTCCCTCAATGCCACATGGGCCCCAGGAGTGCCCGGGGCCCCCGCCCTGGACAGGAATGCGGAAGCTGGGGCTCCTTGCCCATGACTCCAAAGTCCCAAAGCCTGAGCACCCCGAGCGGCCGACCTCAGCCACAAGTGCTGAGAGGCTGCTGGGAATCCTGCCGCCTCAATGAAGCCCACCACCGAGGGACAAGAGGTTCCTTACCTCGGGGCTCCGCTGAAAGGGTCCCTGGTTCCCCAGGCAGTGGGGGCGCTGGAGGAGGTGAGGCTGCAGAGGCAGTGGGCGGAGTCTTGCCAAACAGACCCCGGTTCTCCTTGATGGAGTTGGAGGGCCCAAGCTGTGTTGGGACCTTGGGTCGGGGGGCCACAGGTGGCGGGGGCCCCTTCCTTGGGCTGGGGGACAGCGCCTGGGGAGGCACAGAGAATGTACCCAGCTGGCTTTAGGGGTGAGGCTAAATTTCATCCCAGAGAGCCTTGGACTCCCAAGGTGAGGAGCCATGCCCTGGACAGGATGGGGCCTCACCGATGTGGATGTTTGGACACCACTGATCCCCAACTTAGCCAGAGCCTCATCCTTGGGGTTGTTTTTCTTCATGAAAGACTTGGGGGGCTTCCTGAGAGAAGGAAGAGGTCACGAGTCCACAGGGTGACTCCCTGGGGAGTGGGCAGCCCTGGTCACTCCCGGGACCCACCTGGATGGCTGCACTGGCACAGGCACAGGGCCCGGGCGGCTCTGGTACATGCGGATGATGTTGCGGATCTCCCTGCTAGGCTCTGCCTGCCGTCGGGGCGCGGGGTCCGAGCTGCGGACCACGTAGCTGCCCTGCGCTGGCGCCCGATCACCCCCAGGCCCCACCTCCTGGGTCAGCTCAGCCTCAGCCTCTTGTGCAGCTTTGGCTCCCCCTTGTGTCAGTGGCTTCTTCACCACGGGGGGAGGAGGAGGGGATGGCACTGACCAGGAGGAGAAGAAACACGTGAGACCCTGTGCACACCCACAGGGTGTGCCCTGCCCACCCCCCAGTCTCCCCATCCCCGTCTTCCCACCACCTGCTCTGGGTTCCTCCTCATCCTGCTCCTCATCCTGTTGCTCCTCCTGGGGGATCTGTATCTTGGCTGGAGGTTTCACTGCCTTCACCTTGATCTGCTGCTGCCCTGGAAGTGCCCAGATGGCCCTCTTACTCTCCACCTGCCCTGCCCATTGGGCTCCCGGATGGGCTACATTGACGCAGGGGAGGAGAATGTGCCCCACATGCCCTGGACAGGCTGGGTGGACGGGTCTCCGCACAGGTCTGCCACCTTGAGCGCCCTCACCCAGTTTTTGGAAAAAGTCCTGTTTCTGCTGGAAGCTCTTGGGCCTCTGGGGCTTGTTTCGGGGCTCCTGTGAGATCTCCTGTGGGCAGGCAGGGGAAGTGAAGGAGCAGCCTGGCCGGCCAAGTCGCCACTCTTCCAGCACCTGAGCCCCCACCCCCACCCCGTCCCTGGGGCCAGGGCCCAGGGCATCTTTTCTTCCTCTTCCTGCTCCGGTGGGGTCTCCCCGCCACTCAGCCCTGGAGCTCACTGTCTCCACCCCAGGCCGAGCCACCTGTCTGGCCTCAGCTCCTTGCCCTCAGGCGAGCACCCACCGATTTCAGCTCCTGCCCCGGGTCCTCTCCTGGGACTAGGGGCTTCTTGGGCTTGGGTGCGACGGCTGGGGCTGAGGTTGGGGCAGCAGCTCCAGGGGTTTGGGGCTCAGCCTGGCGCTGGCGCATCTGCTGCTCCAGCGACATGGTCATGGCCTGGGTGGTCATCTGCTGGGCCTGAAGAGGGAGGGGGTGGCGGGCCCGGTAAGACCCGGTCTGGCTCTGCCCCACAGACCTGTCCCCACCAGGCAGTCTGAGGGCCCTGCCCACCCTCACCAGGATCAGCGCCTGCTGGTTGATGAAGTTCTGCTGCTGGACCGCCAGCTGCCTCGGGTCCACGCTGGGGAGCGAGGGCTGTGGCTGCGGCTGCTGCGGCACCACCATGGCTGTAAGTGGCATACAAGTGCCAAGCTTGCATGCGGCCCTCTGCCCACCATACCTTTGGGGTCCCTGGTAGGACCTCCCTTCCTCCGGTTCCTACCTGAGAAGGGACCTGCGATTCAGCCTTACCTGGCATGGCAGGGACTGCGCCCACTGCTGGCATCATGGGCATGGCTGCAGGCATCATGGCTGGCTGGTATCCAGGCATCTGCATCATCCCTGGGTAAACTGAGGGCACAGGGCCTTCCCAGGTCGATTTGTATCTAGGCCCAATGACCACCTCCCTCCAGCCCCAGGCAACAAAAAGAGGATGGGCCACGGTGCTTCCTGGGGGCCCCAGGCCATGCTTGCCCATGCTCCCGGACTGGGGAGACCCCGGATAGGTGCTCAGCCCTGCACTCACCCATGGGGTAGCTGCCTTGTTGCATGGGCCCAATGGCGCCTCCTCCCTTCATGCGGCTGCTCAGAGCCCAGCCTTGCTCCAGATCCTGAAGGGACAAAGGCCACAGGCCATGGGGTCAGAACTGGAGCCCTGGGAGAGATGGGAGAGGCAGCAGAGGGGGGCCGGGTGCAGGTGGGGGTTGGGGGTGTGTGCGGAACACTCACGTTGTGGCCAGGGGAGAGGACCGGCTCAAAGAGGTGGTCCAGGAAGCCGTCCAGGCTCCCTGAAGCCTGAGACTCTGCTGTGGGGCCAGAGGCGGGTTAGTGTCACCCTGGGGTATGGGGCTTCCTGCACCCCCATTCGCATCACACTGCCAACCTCCCTGTGTCCACTCTGGCCTTACCTGTGTGGCTCCTGCTGGGCAGTGTTGGGGGTGGACCCGGAGGTGGATCTGGGGGCAGTGAGGGGGCCTGGATGCCAGGGGCAGGGGGGATGTCCTCAGGTCTGCAGGAGACAGTGGGCCCAGCTAAGGGGGTGCCTTGGATGTGGGTGGTGCCCCGGCTGAGGCAAGGGATAGAAGCTGCTGTGGGGGAGGGGGTCATCCCCATAGGGTGGGAGAAGGTTAGGTTGGAGGGTGGCTGGCCCTGTAGCAGGTCCTATGAACCCCAGGGTGTGATAGAGTAGCTATGGGGGTCACCTATGACAGATCAGAGACCAGAACAGGCTGGGGACGGGGGCTGGGGCGGCACCTACAAGCCATGGGGGGCAATGGGGTAGCTGCGAGGACTGACGGGGTCCCCCAGGTCCTCAGTCTGGCCGATGAGGTCCAGCACGAAGTCAGAGCCAGCCAAATCCTGCCAGGAATCCCTGGAGTGCAGTGACACGGACCAGCCACGGGGGGGCACCTCCAGGCCTCTGGGAAGGACAGAGGCAGTGGTCAGCCAGGAAGATGACCACCCGGGGCAGGGGGGGCAAGGACTTGAGTGCGGGCCAAGCGGAGGTGGCTGGCGGAACCTGGGTGAGGAACTGGTTTCCTCAGACGGCTCTCCTTCATTCGCACCTCACAGCCTTCTACGTCGGCTCTGACGTGCTCATTTATTTATTGGCCTATTTCGTTAGAATCAGGACTGTGGGTATAATCTCTGCTCTTGCTCCCTATCTTGAATCTACTGTCTCGCCTCTGCCCACTTACCCCTCCATGACACCCCTCAACCCCCCCCCCCCCGGGAGAGCAGGCTTTGGCCCTGGGTTTGCAGGAGGCACGTGGCGGGACCCAGGAGGAGGAGGGGACAGTGGTCAGCGTTGGCCACACTCCTCACCCCGGGCCCAGTACCTGCTCTGCAGAATCCAGCCGGCGAATTGCTCCCCCGTGGTCCAGGACTCCACCTCGGCTGAGTAGCACTCCTCTACAGGGACGAGGGGTAGGGGGCTGGAGTGAGTGGCAGCAGGTCCTCCCTGACAGGAAGGGGCTGCTGTCCCCACGGGGCTTCCAGGAGCAGGACAGAAGGGAGATCAGGGTCACAGGAGGGACCACTGGAGAGCAGAAGGTGAGCATCACCATTGAAGGTAAAGACGTCCAGTGCCATGCGGCCCCGCCGCCGTCCGGCTGTCCACTCGAGTTGGGTGGGCGGGTGGGTGCGTGCCATCCCGGGGGCCAGCCGCGTCTGCTCCAGGGCCCCCAGGAGCTTGTGCTGGCACAGTGCTGCCATGCCTGTGGGGGCCTGGTCAGACACAAACCTGTGGGGACAGCACACGGCTGCCGTGGGAGGGGGCAGCCCACTGACTCCACTCATTGGGTCCCCATGTGGCAGGCCTCTTACTTGAGCAGCGGCTTCTGCAGGGTGGGCATTGGGGGAAAGGCACTGAGCAGGATGGCCATGAGGGCCCAGCTGCGCTGGCTCTGCTGCTCGTCCGGGTTGTGCCAGATCTGGGCCACCAGCTGGCTGAAGATCTCGTCCCGCAGCCCTGGTCGGCGCTGCCCCTGCCGCACCAGGTATTCGCCCATGGTCTGCTCCTGCCAGGAGGGCAGGGACCCGTCCCCCAGGAGCCGCAGCAGCTGTAGACACAAAGCGGGGCGAGGGCAGGACATGCAAGGCTCAGCCAGCACCCAGGAGCTGGGGCCCAGCCCACCCTGTCCCCTCCCCCGATGTGCCACTCACCACCTTGTTGATATCCAGGGCATGCTGAGGGTTCTCCCCGTCCAGCCGGGTCAGGGGCTTGGCCAGCGGCTGCCCAGGGCGGGGCAGGGATGGCTCCTGTGGGCAAGGAAGGTGACAGAGACTGAGCAGGTGCTGGTCTGTGCCCACCTGCTGGAGACAGCCCGGCACAGCCCGAGGGAGTGCGCGCTCTCCGGGGCGGTGGGGGGGTGGTGGCTGGCAAGGAAAACCACCTGCAAAGTGCATCTTTTTTTTCTTTTATAGTTTGTTGTCAAGTTGGTTTCCATGTAACACCCAGTGCTCATCCCCACAAGTGCCCTCTTCCATGCCCATCACCCCTCATCCCCTCTCCCCCTCCCCCATCAGTCCTCAGTTTGTTCTCAGTATTCAAGAGTCTCTCATAGTTTGCCTCCCTCCCTGTCCCGAACTGCCAACTATTTTTCCCCTTCCCCTCCCCCATGGTCCTCTGTTAAGTTTCTTGCAAAATGCATCTTAATTGTTCTGATTAGAAAATTGACACCCATGCATGCAGAAAACATGGAAAAGGATAAAGAATTTTAAAAAGCACCAGTAATATTTCACTGCCAGTCATGACCACAGTTGACATTTTAGCCTCTCTTTCTAGTCTTACTTTCTACACATAGATAACATACATCACCGTCCCACACCTGTTGTCATTGTCAACAAAACTGAGATCATACTCTCTGTGCAGTTTTGAATCCTGTTTCGTATCCAACACTGCAGCCCAGCTTTGTCGTTACACACGATTTAATGAGAGGACCTCAACAGTGGGGCGATGCCACAGGCATAACAAAGGTGTGGCATCACGGATCTAAGTGACACTAGAGGGTGAGGCATTTAGGTTCAACGGATATTCTCCAAGGAGTACAGCTGCACCCATCGCTCCCATGACAAGAGGGGATGGGTGTGTTGCAAGGGAGCCACAGGGGTCATCCAGGAAGAGCCGAGGCCTGGGGACCCACCTGAAAGCTAATGGCGATGAAGCTGGAGAACGGAAACTGGTCGATGTCAGGGGGGAGGGTCAGCTTGGGCCGGACAGGCACTTCTGGGGGCATCGACTCCGTGATGCTATCAGCCAAGACATGCTGACGGCCTGGGGACAGCATGGGGAGGCGGCCAGAAATGCCGGGTAAGGCGCCGGGCTGTGGCACCGCCTCCTCCCATCACCCCCCCCCCCACCACGGTCACCATCAGCCCCCAGCCCCAGGGCAGAGGGAGCTCAGGGGAGCCCAGCGCATCACAGGGAGGGACCGCAGGGACAGACCTACCACACTGCAGAGAGACTGAGTGGGGGGAGGGGTCGTGGCAAGAGTGACACTTGTCAAAACTCACCTTCTGCCGTCTTCAGCATGACGGCCAGCTCAGCCGGGATCTCCAAGCGCCCCAGCTCCTGGCAGAGAGGAGCAATTGACGAGGTACTAAGGGAGGGGCTACAGGGACCCCCGTCCCTCCTCACCCCCAGGACTATAAACTTCTCCAAACACCGAGGATTCTGATCCTGGGCACAAACAGGACCCCAAGAGCCACAGAGGGAAAAGAGGGCAGCCCAGGCCTCTTCTCAGGGAGTAGGGTGCCCCTGAGAGATGAGAGCCATGGTGGCTCACCTGGGACCCCACACTCTCCCGAGCCATGCCAGTTTCAGTGGGTTCATAACCCAGTGGACACCCTCAAGCCCCCGGTCCACCTACCATGGTTGGCACTTTCTCGGAGGTCCTCCAGCTGTGCCAGCTGCGCCAATGCCCGAGCTGCTCAGGGAGCCGCAGGAGATGCTGGTGCCCCGGGGAGGGGTCTCCTCGAACCTCCCAGCAGCTCCTCCCCACCTGGGCAGTTCAGGTGCCCCCTCCCACCCCCAGCAGAGAAACAAGCACAGACCCCGAGGGGCCGGCTACCTGCCACCAGCCCTCCAGGGCCCTCACCAGCCTTAGTGCTGTGGGCGTCACTGCCTGTCTGCCAGGGCACTGGGGAGAGGGCAGGAAGGAATGGTCCCAGGGGACAAAGTCCATCCAGGGAGGGGCCCCAGGGGAGCAGTATGTGGGCACCGACCTTTGAGCTGCTTTATGGCCCTCACATTGGAGTCATCAGGCAAAAGAGGGGAGCTGGCAAGCCCTAAGGAAGGCCTGGAGGGGATAGGAAGGCACCCCAAGGGGCAGGGGAGAGGCAGACTCTGGAGGACGGGCAGGGATGAAGGAAGCGACCTCGGGGAGGCACCGGCGTACAGACAGGCAGCGTGAAATGGAAAGAGCCAGACCAGCAAGGCTGCCTAACTTGGACCCCGAGCCGCCCCACCCAAAAACTTCACCTGCCGTCTCTGCCGCCTCCAGAGCAGGGGACGGGCCACCAGCAGAACGGTGTTCAGCTGCCCCAGAGCCGCCCGCCGCCGGAGGTACCGCTTCCTAGAGGTCGGTGGGCGGGGGGTGGGGAGGACGTGGTGAGGAGTCCAAACTTAGATCCAGTACCCGAATCCCCCAGCCAAGATATGAAGGTGAACACTGACTCCAGGCCAGCAACCCCCCAGGTGCTTAACAGAAGCAACAGGGAAGGGACAGGACACTTTGGAAGAACAGGTGCACTGAGCAGGTGTTCAGTGAAGGAGATTAAGGTCTTAGACAGAGAGCCGACCGCCGGGCTCACTTCCCTCCCGTTCAGTCCGCGGGGTCGTGCGGAAGTTACTTTCCCTCTGTTTTATCCTTACCATCTGCAAAACGAGGATTAGTGTAATACCTGCCCCACCACAAGATTAGCTGAATCAACCGACATGCTGAGAAGAGTCTGACATCTTTTTATTTAAAAATTTCTAAAAAAATATACCACCACTGGAAATCTAATAACACATCCAGAAGAGATCGTGTCTTTGAGAATTTTCTGGATATGAGAAAGACCATTGGAAACCAACTTGACAATAAACTATAAAAGAAAAGAAAAGAAAAGACTCCTCAGTAAAGGAGTCACAAGCGGGATTAACATTAAAAATTTTTTAAATGTACAGTTTTGAGGTGCCTGGCTCGTTCAGTCTGGTAGAGCATCTTGGGGTCATGAGTTCAAGCCCCATATTGGGGGTAGAGTTTACTTAAAAAAAAATAGGAGGGGGACACCTGGGTGGCTCAGTCAGTTAAGCGTCCGACTTCGGCTCAGGTCATGATCTCGCAGTTTGTGGGCTCAAGCCCCGCATCAGGCTCTGTGCTGACAGCTCAGAGCCTGGAGCCTGCTTCGGATTCTGTGTCTCCCTCTCTCTGCCCCTCCCCTGCTCATGCTCTGTCTCTGTTTCTCAATAATAAATGTTTAAAATTTTGTTTTTAAAAATAGGAGGCACCTGGCTGGCTTAGTCGGTGGAGGGTGTGACTCTTGATCTCAGAGTTGTGAGTTCGAGCCCACGTTGGGTGTGGAGATTACTTAAAAATAAAATCTGAGGGGTGCCTGGGTGGCTCAGTCAGTTGAGCATCCAACTTCGGCTCGTGGTCTGTGAGTTCAAGCCCCGTGTTGGGCTCTGTGTTGACATTTCAGAGCCTGGAGCTGCTTTGAAATCTATGTCTCCCTTTCTCTCTGCCCCTCCCCCACTCACACTGTGTGTGTGTGTGTGTGTGTATGTGTGTCTCTCTCTCTCTCTCTCAAAAATAAATGTTTTTTAAAAATCTTAAAAAATAAATAAAATAAATGTACAGCTTTTGTGCCTCAAAAAACACTATCAAGAAAGTGAAAAGGCAACACACAGACTGGGGGAATGTTTGCAAATCACGGATGTAATATGGGTTCAACTGCCACTATTTATAAAGAACTCCTACAACTCAACAATACAATCTTTACAATCAAAAGGCAGACAGAAGACTTGATTAGACAGCTCTCCAAGAAGATACACAACTGGCCAAGAAACACAAGATGTTCAACCTCGTTCGTCATTAGGGAAACTCAAATCAAAACCACAATGAGATACGGTTTCATGCCCTAGGATGGCTCTAATTTAAAAAGTGGAAAATAGGGGCGCCTGGGTGGCTCAGTTGGTTGAGCGTCCAACTTTGGCTTAGGTCATGAACTCACGGTCTGCGGGTTCAAGCCCCGCATCAGGCTCTGTGCTGACAGCTCAGATCCTGGAGCCTGCTTCAGATGCTGTGTCTCCCCACCCCCCACCTGCTCACACGCTCTGTCTTTCAAAATAAATGTTTAAAAAAAGATGAAGTTCTGATACCCGATACAACATGGATGAACCTTGCAAACATTACACTTAGTGCAGTGAGCCAGGTGTAAAAGGAAATATTGTACGAGCCAACATACATGTAATATCTAGAACAGGCAAGGTCATAGAGACAGAAAGTGGACTGGAGGTTACTGGGGGGTGGCGGAAAGGCGAGCGGGGAATAATTGCATAAGCGATGCAGAGTTTCTGTTGGTGATGAAAACATCTTGGAAACGGATGGGTGCCCTCCCTCGGAAGACGTCCCTGGT
Organism: Cryptoprocta ferox; assembly: GCA_028646485.1. Taxonomy (NCBI): domain Eukaryota; kingdom Metazoa; phylum Chordata; class Mammalia; order Carnivora; family Eupleridae; genus Cryptoprocta; species Cryptoprocta ferox. The sequence continues at coordinate 51,607,177 of CM053565.1, read as the reverse complement.
GTCCACGGCCCTGCCCTTACTTTGTTTCAGCGCCTTAACACCACCTTTGGGGAGACTGGTGGCTGGTTTACTGTCTGCACCTGACTCCCCAGGGAGCCTGGGAGGCCCCATCTCTGCCTTGATCCCTGGGTCACCGTGCCTGGCCTGGCCCGGGGTAATGGAGAAGGTCAGCCAACATCTGTTGGGTGAATGAGCAAAGACAGGCTGTGAAAGCGAATGGGAGTTGATTATGTGAGAAGGGGGAGGGAGTGCTATAGGATCAAGAAGTCCAAAGAGCCTGGAGCATAAAAATCTGACTTAGAGGCTGGAGAGGTAGGCAGGGCCTCACACAGCCTGGTTCATGCTTTTATTTTTAATTTTTTTAATGTTAATTTTTGAGAGAAACAGACACGGAGACAGAGTGCGAGCAGGGGAGGGCCAAAGAGAGAGAGAAGACACAGAATCTGAAGCAGGCTCCGGGCTCCGAGCTGTCAGCACAGAGCCCGATGTGGGGCTTGAACCCATGAACGGTGAGATCATGACCTGAGCTGATGTTGGACGCTTAACCGGCTGAGCCACCCAGGCGCCCTCTGATTCATGCTTTTAAAAGAGCATTTTTGCTGCAGAGTGAAGAACAGACTAGAAAACGCTCAAAGAGTCAAGACTGCAGTTTTGGGTGGCCTCAACAGATAGTGAGCTTCTTGTGACTAGGGGTATTCAAGCCGAGGTTGCAGGGGTATGGGCGGGGACGACATTGGGGCAGATAGATTTGCCTGAAGGTCCTACCCCTCCCACACTCTGCCCCACCACCTGAGAAGGCCCGGCTCCTCCCACCCCTGCAGACCTGGCCTGGAGCCCTCGCACGCGCGCCTGCATCCGAGGCAGGAGGAGGAGGCCAAGGCGCTGGCGGGAGAGGCAGGCGCGCAGGCTGCGGTGCAGGGTGAGCAGGGCCTGGGAGCGTCGCCGGGCCCAGTGCTGCTCCAGCTGCCGCCAGCCGGACTCCCGCAGCAGGACCTGGGGGCAAAGGTGAGGGCGCAGGGGAGCCAGGGCCCCCCTGCTCTTTTCCTGCGGCCTCGGCCTCCTCCCTCCAGCAGGACAACCTTGTGGGGAGCCCAGGACACCTGCCACCCACGCCCACTCCGTCTCCTCACCACCCAGAAAGACCACCAAATCCTGAGTTTGTCCCCGAACACGGCTCTCGTTTTCCAGCCACGCCTGCCTGTCTGCACACATACACCCACCTGGGTGGCTCCGAGGTGACAGAGGGGCGACTCAGCACCCAGCACCTGGCTCAGGATGGCGCCGCATCTCTCCCGGTCTTCAGACTCTCCCTGCCCCTCTGTCCCCAGGGCCCGGAACCTGCCCCTCGGATGGAGAGCTGAGGTCAGAACAAGCACAGCGAGGCCCTCCCCCCACCCCGCCCCCGCCCCCACCCCGAGCCCCTCAGAGTCTATTCAGTCCCTAAGTCATTCAACAACGATTTGGAAAGCACCTACTATGTGCCAGGCATCCAGCAGAGTTTTGTTGTATGGAGGAGGGGCAGATGCAGGCATGGAGGGGAGGGAGATGATGAACAGGGAAGGAGTGAGGGATGGAGGGAGAGAAGGAGAAAGAACAGCGAGAGGAGAAGGAGAAAGAACAGCGAGAGGAGGAGGATAGTGGCCAGGCCTAAGGTCCCTAGGAAAGTGAGTCCTTCTCCACCTTGAAGGAACCCCGGGTCTGCCAGTCACCCCTGTGGGTCCTAGCCCTGAGGTCCCCGGGCCCTTGGCTACTCCCATCCTGGGGCCCTACCTGGCCAGGAAGGACTGGAAGGGCACTCGCACAGGAAAGTTGGTACTGCGGCTATACACTGCCTCCAGGATGCCTGCCTGGAGCAGCTGCTCTGCCACATGTTCCACATCAAAGAGGCCTGGCAGCTGTGGCCATGGGACAGAGCCAATGAAAGCTGGAGGCAAGGGGCTTAAAGCTGCGGGGGTGGGGGGGAGTCCTGGGGGCCACTGAGAAGGGCGGGGCAGGTGGATGGGAAGGCTCTGGGGCCAGGTGTGGGGAGGAGGGGAGCTCACCTTTCCCGGGTTGGGGTTGAGGCACTGGATGAAATAGACATGGCTCCTGATGGGAGGAAAGGGGGTCATTTGGGCACAGACCAGCCCCCCTCCATTCAACTCCCTGGGGTCTCCTATGGGAGGCACTGTTCTCACCTGCCCAACTGGGCTAGGAGGTCCTCCAGGGAATGCTGGAAGCGAGATGCCAGTGTGGGTTTGCCTCGCCCACCCCTGGATTGGGACTCGGCTTCCTGGAACAGGCTGCCCACAAGCTGCAGGGGGAGAGGAGGCTGAGCTGGCTTATCCCCCAGGCCTGTCCATAGCCCTGCCTGCGCCCCTGTGCCTCAGAGCTGAGGGGGGGCCCTGTACCCCAGTCCTGCGGAGCTGTGGGGGGCTGCACCCCTGTCCTCGCGGAGCTGGGTGGGGGGGCTGTGACCCTGCCCCGCAGATCTGTGGGGGGTGCAGTCCACAGCATCCAGACCCTGGAGAGCTCAGCCCACGATCCAAGGTGCCAGGGCCTGCCCCTTGGGCAAGAGTGTCCGGGGCAGAATGGGGGCCACAGTGTGGAGGGGTGGGGGCCCAGAGAAGGCTGGCAGGGACACCTGGAGCTGGCTCTGGGCAAGCATTTCCACCACGGCAGGGTCAAGATGATCCCGGTTTCTGTCCACAAACTTGTGAACCTGAAAGAGACCATGTGGAAAGGGGAGGGGAAGCCAAGGAGAGAAGGCTGGGGTGGAGGCTGGTCCCTTTGTCACATAATCCAGCCTCTCCCCACTGAGCTAAAGGGCCTCCTTTGTCTCTTCAACTAGAGCGTCTGGGAAACTGGACACCCCCATGCAAATGAGTGAACCTGGACTCTTATCTCACACCAGACATAAAAATTAACCCAAAATGAACGGATGGATCAAAGATCTAAATTTATGGGGGCGCCTGGGTAGCTTAGTCGGTTAAGTGCCAGACTCGTGATTTCAGCTCACGTCATAGTCTCACAGTTTGTCAGTTTGAGCCCCTTGTCGGGCCCTGCGCTGACATGGAGGGGCCTGCTTGGGATTCTCTCTCTCCTTCTCTCTCTGCCTCTTCCCCCACGTGCTCTCTCTCTTCTCTCTCCCCTTCTCTCTCTGCCCCTTTCCCCGCTTGCTCTCTCTCTCTCTCAAAATAAATAAATAAACCTAAAACAAAACAGATCTAAATTTAAGACCTAGAACTCTCAAACTCTTAGAAGAAAACACAGGGAGAAGCTTCCTGACATTGGACTTGGCAATGATTTCCTGAATAGGACACCAAAAGCCACAGGCAGGAAAAGGAAGAAAAATAGATGCACTGGGCTTCATCAAAATTAAAACTTCTGTGGAGCGCCAGGCTTGAAGAAGACAGTTTGGCAGCTCCTTGAAAAAAGTAAACCTAGAATTACCTTTTCTTTAATTTTTTTAATGTTTTTATTTATTATTGAGACAGAGAGAAACAGAGCATGAGTGGGGGAGGGGCACAGAGAGAGAGGGAGACACAGAATCTGAAGACAGGCTCCAGGCTCTGAGCTGTCAGCACAGCGTCCAACGCGGGGCTCGAACCCACGAACCATGAGATCATGACCTGAGCTGGAGTCGCCGCTTAACCGACTGAGCCACCCACGCGCCCCTAGAACTACCTTCTGACCCAGCTCTTCCACTCCTAGCTACATACTCCAGAAAAATTGGAAGCAGAGACTCGAATAGAGGCTTTGCACAGCCGTGTTCACAGCATCATTCACAGAAGCCAAAAACTCAAGCGTCCATTAACTGATGAACAGACACAAGAAATGCGGTCCATCCAGACAACGGATTATTACTCCGCCGTGGCAAGGAAGGAAATCAGACACGCGCGACACCACGGATGAACCTGGGGAAAATATCCTACGTAGTGCAATAAGTTACACACAATGGGGCGCCTGCGCGGCTCAGTCGGTTAAGCGGCCGACTTCGGCTCAGGTCATGATCTCATGGTTCATGAGTTCAAGCCCCAAGTTGGGCTCTGTGCTGACAGCTCGGAGCCTGGAGCCGCTTCGGATTCTGTGTCTCCTTCTCCCTCTGCCCCTCCCCTGCTCACGCTCTGTCTCTCAAAACTAAACATTAAAAAAAAAAAAAAAAGGACTCTGTGTGTGTGTGTGTGTGTGTGTGTGTGTGTATGTGCGCGCGCGCACTAAGATTCCACTTATCTGGACCAATTCTGTTCCGTTGATGGGTCTGTTCCTTATCAACGCCATACTCCTTCAACGACTGTGTTTTAACATCTGGTAGAGCAAACTCCTCCCTAATCTTCCGCTTTTCATTATTTTATTGGCTATTCTCGTGCATTTCTTTCCCAGGTAATACTCCAGAGTAATTTTGTCAAAGTTCGTTCCTCCTCCTCCCATAAGAACCCGACTGGGGTATTGTCTGGAATTGTGTTGCTTTTCCAGATTAACTGCGAAAGAAGGAATGGTATCAGGGCTCCCCACCAGGAATGTGGTGTGACCCTCCTTCTTCAGGTTTTCTTTTGTGAGCTTCAATATAGTTTTGTGGTTTTCTCTATTCAATCTCCTTGTGTTTCTTTTTTTTTTCCCCCAGACATGATTGGTTTTTTGGGGGGCGGGGGAAGAGGCATAATTGACATATGTCCCTTGGGTTTGTTTGAGTCACTCCTGGATAGTGTGTGTTTTCTTCTACAACCAAAGCATGTCACCTCCTCCAGGAACCCTTACCTGACTTGCTCTACCTCAAACCAGTCACATGGTCCTGCCTTTTCAACCAGGCCCCTATCCAGTCTCCATGACACTCAGAAGGGGGAAGGGAGAGTGCCTTTGGTGGGCACCTAGCAAGTGCCAGGCACCTACCTATTTCCACATTATTGCAATGTGGAATTGCAATTATGCAATTATATTGCTCCTATCACAGCAATGTTACAGGACAGATTCCCACTCCCATTTTACAGATGAGAAAACGAAGGCTCAGAAGGAGAAGCAGATGGGGCGCCTGCGCGGCTCAGTCGGTTAAGCGTCCGACTTCGGCTCAGGTCATGATCTCACGGTTCGTGGGTTCAGGCCCCACGCTGGACTCTGTGCTGACAGCTCAGAGTCCGGAGGCTCCTTTGGATTCTGTGTCTCCCTCTGTCTCTCTCTGCCCCTCCCCTGCTTGTGCTCTGTCTCTCAAAAGTAAACAACCTTTAAAAAAAAAAAAAAAAAAAAAGGAGACGCAGCCAGCCCGAGGTTATCAGAGCCAGGTCCCACACGCACGCTCTGCCCTTCCTGGTCTTAAGGTTCCCGAGGCCGCCTCTCCCTCTACCCCAGCGTGCTCAGCCAGAACTGCGTCGTGCTCAGAACTGTGTAGCATTGGGGCGCCTGGGAGGCTCAGTCAGTTAACCGTTGGACTTTTGGTTGGGGCTCAGGTAGTGATCTCACGGTTCCGCAGTTCCGCGAGTTCGAGCCCCGCATCAGGCTTGGGATTTTCTCTTTCCCTTTCTCTCTGTCCCTCCCCGTCAAAATAAACGAATAAGTAAACTTCAAAAAAGAGTTTTTTAAGAAAGAAAACACAGGGCCGCGGGCACAGGTAGACACATACGGTCAAGCCCTCCCAGGGGCCTCCCCTCCCCTACTCCTGTTACCCGTCTGGTGACTCAGGTCTGGGGAGTGGACACTACTGATTCACTCAGGAGTCTGTCCCTGATTTACCCTGATACCTGGTAGGTGACGGTCCCGGCGTAATGCCTCACGGTGAAGATAGGAAGGGGCAGCTGCGGCTTGGCATAGCAGGGATGGTTGCCATGGTGATAGTGGCACTTCTGGAGGAAGGTGTGGTCTGTGGCCTGATATGAGGGACCAGCCTCCCTCAGGCCTTTGCATGTGACGTTGCCCTTGCCTGGACTGTGCATCCCTTCCGGGTCCATCAGGATTTGTGGAATGGCCGTACCACAGCCCTGAGGCTTGCCCTCTACTAGCTGGAGGCCCGAGGGACCCCGATGAGCCCTGTGCAGGCCCCAGCACGCTGCCCCTTCGGCAGCAAGGACTTGAGGAACCCCAGAGAGGTCAGGTATCTTGCTCAAGATCACCCGGAGACGGGATTTGAACCCGGTTTGCCTACTGTCCTCCCAAGCTCTGCTGAGAGGCCACGGGCAGGGTTTCTGGACCCCATCACCTTTTGGCTCCTCTGAGAGGCCCTGATGGCCTCGGCCTGGCCACCAGGGCCCCCACCTCGTCCTTACCACCGGGGGCTCACCTGGGACAGCCATGTCTGGGCATCCAGTATACTCAGGAGGCCATGGGGCTGGGCTGCGAGGAGGTCCAGGCAGGTCTCCCTCACAGGCTGGGGAACGGGCACCCAGGGCAGCGACTCTCGCTGACATGCCTCCTGGGAACAGCCAGCGCCGGGCCAGTTACAGGAGGGAGCCCATCGGAGCCAGAGCGGGGGTGGCTCTCCCATTGTGCAGATGAGTAAAACGAGGCCCAAGAAGGCTGAGATGGCCCCTAGCAGGGGGTACTTTGGGGGCAGGGCTGTCAGTTCAGCGGCCTCAGTTTCCCAGGGATGGCCTCTGCTCTGGGAACGCCTGGGTGCCCCCTCCCTCCGCCAGGTTCAGCTCCTCTTACCTCCTCCTGGGCCAGCAGCATCTGGCTGGTGAAGAGCTGCAGGCGCTCGCTGGCAAGGTTATTGCACAGTTGTTCCAGGCCATTCACCCGCAGGGCCTAGGGGCGTGTGGGCAGTGAGGTTGGAGCATGGGGCAGGTGCGGTGGGGGGGGTGTGCTGTGCACGGGCCTGGTGTCCTTCATTCCCCTCCCAGAACTCAGGGAGGAGTGGTGCCCTGGGGCTGATGCTGCAGCCTCCAGGGTCAAGTCCAAAGGCCTAGGCACAGTGTGTGCCCACACCTCTGTCCACACCCTTCCATCTGCCTCAGCACAACTATGAGCCTCCAGGCCCCTGGTCACAGCCATCCTGTGGTCTGGAAGGTGCCTTTTCCTATGACCTAGTAGCTTGCTGGCTCTCAGAATCCCACATCCTCAGAAGCAGGGCGCCAGGCTGCTGCTTCTAGGAAGCCTTCCAGCGTTCCTCCTGTAAGGTTTGCAGGCTCCTGCCTCTGTGTCCCCCAGCACTCCACTCACAAGCCTGGAAGAACCCCTGCTCCATGCAGCTTTGTACAGGCAGCTCTGACACGCTCTAACACACACACACACACACACCCTTGTCACAAACATCCCCCGCTCAGAGAGGGCACGGTCCCCCAGGGCACGGTGCAGAGGAGACAGCAGGCGGCAGTGAGCAGTGACCGTCCAGGGAAAGAGGCCACCTCCTCTTGCTCCAGCCCTCTCCTCTCTGCTTATGAAAACTCAGGGCCGTTCAGGGGACTGTCCCTTTTCCTGCTCCACTTGGTGCATAGAAGGTGAGACCCATCCTAGGGCCTCTGCCTTCCGCTGCCTCAGAGGCTCCTGTGAGACTCTGCAAGGCCGAGCAGGACAGAACTCTCCAGAAACGATGTCGGGGCTGGACGGAGCAGGGCAGAAAGACTGGACCCACGGACTGTGTCCTGTCTCTCGTGGCTAGCCAGGCAAGAGCTCACGGGTGCCACCCTCAGGGAGAGCTGCCCCCAGAAATGCTCGGGAGGAGGTGTGCACCCTGACCCGGCCCCACCCCAACGGGTGACCTCAAAGCCGTAGACGTCCACGATGGTGATGGTGTGCGTGCTCTCTCCCTCCCCGGGTGGTGCCAGCCGCGCGTTGATCGTCCCCAGAAGCCAAGTGAAAAGCCGTGAATACAGGGCCTTGGCCAGGGCGTCCCTGTGGGCATGGTGAGTGAGCCAGTGCCGAAGGGTGCCAGGCCCCGGTTTGGCTCTCTCCCGCCCCCGGGGCCACCTGGCATCGATGGCGCTCTCCACTGGGAGGGATCTGCAGACGCGGCCATAGGGTGTCTCCTGGAGGAGGCAGGTGTATGCGCGGAACATCAGGCCCCAGGCTGCCACGGGCCCAGGCCAAGCCTGCGGGTGGTTGGGGCCTCCTGAGGAGCCCGGGGCTCACCGTGACCCTCCTGGTGACAGCCCCCTCCAGGCGCTCGGGTGGCACCAGCAGCAGCCGGGCTGCCGTGTGGATCTCGGCCCAGCTGGACACAGCAGCCACCTCCTGGGACTCCCGCTGGACAGAGAAGGGAGGGAGCGGGGAGAGCTCTGCTGGGGAATGGCCACATCCCACCGGTAGCTCTGGGCAGGAGCTGACCCTGGAGCCTGGCGGCCCTAGCGCGAGTCCTCATTTTCCCTCCTCACTAGCTGGCCGGCTCTGGCGACACTTTCTTCCTCTCTGAGCCTCCACTGTCTTATTGTCAAAAGGGAAACAACGACCCTAAGTTCCAGCGTCGTCGTGAGAACCGAATTAGAAAACAGATAGGGGGCGCCTGGGGGGCTCAGTCGGTTAAGTAAGCGTCTGACTTGGCTCAGGTCATCTCACGGTTCATGGGTTCGAGCCCCGCGTCGGGCTCTGTGCTGACAGCTCGGAGCCTGGAGCCTGCTTCGGATTCTGTGTCTCCCTCTGTCTCTGTCCCTCCCCTGATCACACCCTGTCTCTCTCTCTCTCTCAAAAATAAACATTCTCGGGGCGCCTGGGTGGCTCAGTCGGTTAAGCCTCCGACTTCGGCTCAGGTCATGATCTCACGTTCGTGGGTTCAAGCCCCACGTCGGGCTCTGTGCTGACAGCTCAGGGCCTGGAGTCTGCTTCGGATTCTGTGTCTGCCTGTTTCTCTGCCCCTCCCCCTCTCATGCTCTGTCTCTGTCTCAAAAATAAATAAAACATTAAAAAAAATTAAAAACAATAAACATTCTCCCAAAACCAAGAGCACACTGTATACACTGTATGTTAGTCAACTTGACATAAATTATATTAAAATAAATAAACATTTAAAAACAATTAAAAGAAAACAAATACAGGGGCGCCTGGGTGGCTCAGGTGGTTGAGCAGCCAACTCTTGGTTTCAGCTCAGGTCATGATCTCACAACTCATGGGTTCGAGCCCCACATTGGGCTCTGCGCTGACAGCGTGGAGCCTGCTTGAGATTCTCTCTCCCTCTCGCTCTGCCCCTCCCCCGCTTGCTTAGTCTCTCTCAAAATAAAGAAGTAAACTTAAAAATATATATATTTTAAAGAAATAAATAAATAAAAATAAAAGAAAACAAATACATAAGGTGACTTAGATGGTGCCAGGTACACAGGAGCTGCTGGGTTAGTGCAGTCCTCCCTTTCCAGGGTGGCAGCTTGGTGGCACTGGCATCTGCAAAGATGATCCAGGTCTCCGTTTTCTCATCTATACGATGGGAACCTGTCTGCTTTCTCACAGGGCAGCTGTGAGGCCCGGAGGGCGGCCCACAGGTGTTCCATATCATGGTGCCCTGACCCCGCAAACAAGCCACCGCTGACCCAGCGTCCACACCAGCCCCTGGCCAAAGCGGGGGCCCACCTCTGAAGAGGAGAAGCAGATGTTGCCCAGCTGCAGGATGGCGGCCAGTACAGCCCAGGCTTCGGCCAGCTCCTCGGGGCATGTGACCAGCACCTGCAGGGCCTTCAGAAGTCCTTGGAAGTCCTGGGCATCATCCTTGCCCTGGAGCCTGCAGGCCTGGCCCTGCGGACCACAGCAGGGGTGAGGGGGCAGGGCCTGGTGGCCCATAGCTTCCCTCCGCTCCGGCCACTCCTTCAACCCCTGCTTCTTAGAGACCTTTCCCCAGGCAAGTCGTGCCCCCACCTGGTTGAGGTAGTAGTAGGTCTCCGGCTCCTGGAGGGAGAGCTGCTCCCGTTCCACAGGGTCCAGCCCTGCCAGCAACTCGTAAAAAACATGGAAACCCCGCTCAGCCTGGGCCTTGGGGAGAAGGACTGGCTTAAGGGGAGCAGTGGCTGGTTCTGTGCCCCAGGCGAGCAAGGACAGGTCCTGGCAAAGGCAGGGATGCAGGTGGGCGGGTAGCGACCACACCCCTGCACGGCCCCTCCCCCTCTCCCACTCTGGGAGCTGGAGAGAGGTAAGCAGCAGCGCGGGTCTTACCTGAAACACCACCCTCGAGGCCTCCAGCAGATAATGTGACACAGAAGCTCCCACGATGACCCCGCTGTGGGCACGGGACAGTGGGTTGGGGTACCCAGGGTGCAAGCGACCCAGGGGCCCTGCTCAGAATGGGACCCACTATGGGCCAGACCCGGCAGCCTCGGGTTCCTAGTAAAGGAAGCTGATTGGGGGTGCCCCTGTGCCCACCGGGACGCCCATCACTCACTGCTGCAGGCAGAGGCATAAGACCTGGCCGAAGCGACTGGCGTTTGCATTGAGGACTGTCTTGGCGTGGCCAAAGCTGCTGAGCATGAGCAGCACACCGTCCAGCTGTGTGGGGGAGGGGCACTCAAGTATCCCCAGGAGTGGGGCCTCCTCGATCAGGCATCCCAGCTGAGGACACTTTGTGCCTCGGGGCTGTGCTCGTCCCACCCCACCTTGCCCTGCCCCACAGGAGGCAATGCCTGGGGCTGCCCCCAAGGAGAAGCCAGAGGCCTGAAGACCGCCCTCCTGGCCCAAAAGAGAAGGACGGTTCTTCTGGGAACCTGGGGAAATGGCCAGCTGCCCCTCACCTGACATCTTCTGTCCCTCGTCTGCTCCCGCTCCAGGCAGCTCAGGAACTGCACCATCTTTTTGGCAGCTTCTGTCTTCCCTGAGCTGCTGTGCCCACTGTGGGGGGGAGGGGCTGACAGGATCTCTGGGAAGGGGCACAGAAGACACCCCATGGAGCCCAGGAAGTGGGGCATGCCCACCTGGAAGTGATTCCCACCCCTGGAAATGTGGAAAGATAGACCCAGGGCATGGAGACCAAAGAGAAAGAAGACGCCAAAAGGCCACAATCAAGGGGCACGTGTGGTGGCCTCAGCCAGGAGCACGGCCCTTACAAACCCAGCGCTGCCGCCCAGCAGCGGACCAGACCCGCAGCTTCCAAGGCAGACCCCACGTCCCTGCCTCCCGGTCCTCAGAGTGGCCCGTGGGTTCAGCAGGGCCCCACCACTCACCCCAGGAGAATGCATGTGCCCTGCCCAGTGCTCTGCGACAGGCTGTAGGCTGACGAGACAATGGCGAAGATGTGTCTGAGGAAGGAGGGTGGGAGCAAACGAGAAGGTCGCCAGAGATGGGCATTTGGACCCTCCTACATGTAGGCAGGACACGCCCTCAGTCCCCAGGATCTCAATCAGTGGCACATGCTGGGGCTTAGCTGCCCGGGGCGGGTGGGGGGAGGGCTGAGCAAAGGGCTGGGGGGGCAAAGTCACATACGGGGTGGTGTTAGGGACCTTCTTAGGGTGGTAGCTGGCCAGGACCTCAGCTGAGAAGAGAGGCAGGGGCCGGCGGGGGTTCAGAGAGAGCAGAAAGGGCCCCCCGAAGGTCTGGGGAGAAAAGCAGATGTTGTTGTCACAGCATGGAGGAAGCAGGGGATACAAATGGAGTGGGGCTTCAGTCCTCCCCAGCCCAGCCCCCCGCGCTCCCCCTGCAGGTCCCCAGCGAGGGTTCAGCACCCAGCCCAGGGAGGAGAAGGAAGGAGAAGTTCTAGAAGTGCCTGAGAGTGCTCTGATCCCAGGGCAATCCCAGCCCCACCCACCCTCCCCCGGTGCCCCCATACGTAGATTCGGCCCAGATGAAATCTCTTCTTGAGGCACAGCAGCACAGAGCTGTTACATACTGGTCTGTGGGGACAGCAGGAGGGGAGCAGGGAATTGGGGGGAGGGGGCAGAAGGAGGTCCTGTGTTAGCGCTGCCACTGGCTGTAGAGATACTTTGGGCAGCTCATGCACCCTCTCTGAGCCCCGACCATAACACAGGGGTCCGGCTGCTCAGTGAGTTACCCACTCCGCGCCGGCTACAAGCAGGAGCAGGAGCTGACCCAGAGGGAAGCTTTGTGCCACTTCGAGAAGAAAGTCCCAGGAGGGGGCATCTGGTTTCCACCCCTCACCTGCGACTTCCCGCGGGAAGACCTTTTGTAAGTTACAATGCCGTCTAAGGATACAACTTTAAAAAAATGGAGGTAGGGTGACATATGAGGAACTCTGTGACCCACACAGCACAGATTTGGAATTGCGCCTGCTCACCGCAGCCGAGCCAGGTCCTCCGTGTCTTCCAGGCCTTCCCCAAGACTCCTGTCCTCCGCACCCAGTGAGGGCGGTACCTCCAGGCCGGGCCCCAGGCTCAGCTCCAGGTCCCTCTCCAGCGCCTCCTCAGCCTCATCTTCTGGCACCCACCGCCCCCTCGGAGGCCCGCAGGGGCCCGGGCTTCTCTCCCACCGCTGGTGGGTCTCCAGGGTGAGTCGAGGCAGCAGTACGTCGTCGGTGTCAAGCCCGGGGTCCTCGCGGGGTTCTGAGCTCTGAGTCCAGTGGACCGGGGCCTCGGCCTCCAAGACTTCCGGCTCCGCTTCACTGCTGGAGCCGCTCTCGTCGAGTGGGGGCTCGTCGTGGGGAGCAGGGCCGAGGAGAGAGCCCCGCCGGGGCCCAGCCGCACCTTCTCCATTCGCCCCGCGCCCCTCACTGTCCCCCGAAGCCTCTGCACAAGGCCAGGCGCGCCCCTCCCCGGCTGGGGCGTCGGCGGACGCTTCCTCCGAGCTCCGACTGCTCGACCCCTTCCCAGGCCTGTGCATCCTGGGGAACACGACCGCGAACTTGGGATCCGGAGTCCTGTCCTCATCCTCAGAAGGGTCCTCGGGCGCTGGGCTCTTCGAAAACTGTGGGGAGCTCGAGCCGCCGCCAGGGGGAGGCCTGGGCCGTGCCCCCAGTCCCGCCACGCCGGCCAGGCGCAGCACTAGACGGCGCCTCGGTCCCGGCCTGCGGCCCCGCCCCCCGGCCTGCGGCCCCGCCCCCCGGCCGTCGCGCTCCGGCCGCCGCAGCCGCAGCCGCAGCCACCGCAGGACACCCAGGGCGCGCGCCACGCGCAGCAGCCGCTCCTTCAGGCCGGCGCGGCGGGGAGCCGGAGCCGCGGCCTGGGGAACGGGGTCTGGCGGGGCTTTCGCGCGGAGCCTGCGGAGCGCCACGAGGGCGGCCAGCGGCGCCGGGGCGCGGGGCCCGGCTCCCCCTCCAGCCCCAGATTCGCTCTCGCCTGCCGCCACTTGCACCTTCCCCACCACCTTGCCGACCTGGCGGCGCCGAGTTCCGGAGGCCGAGGCTCTTCCCGGCTCGGCGCCCTGCGGCTCAGCCTCCGGCTGCGCCTCGTTGTCTCTCGTGTCCCGGGCCAGCCTGGGCTCCCGAGAAGCCTTCGAGCTCCGGGGGACGCGCTCTGGGCTGCCCTCGAGGGGGCTGGGGGCCTTGGCTTTTTTGCCCCCAGCCCCCTTCTCTTCGACTTCAGTGGCCTGGCTCGCTGTTCCTGGGGCTCTCCGTGGGCCCCCTCGAGGTCCGGCCGCCTTCAGACTCGATTCCGTGTCTGTCCCGGAATCCTCGCCCTCTCCGTGGGGTCCCACCCCCGACGACCCTTCCGGACTCCAGGGTTCAGTGCTGTCCCCGCCGTCACTGCTGGAGCGTTCGCCGGGTTCCAGCTCCGGTTCCGACCCGGTTTGGGTGTCTCCCGGGACTGTGTCCGTTTGCTCCGGCTTGGGTCGCAGCTCTGGGGCCCCCGTGCTCTGACTGTCGCTCTCCTGGGCCTCTCTGGCTTCGCTGTCCGGGCAAGAGCTGCCCCCGTCTCCACCCGACGTGTCCCCATGGAGGTTCCGGGTCTTTCCGCAGCCATGCCGAGCCGAGGGTCCCCGCCCTTTCCCTCTCTTCCTGCGGCGGCAGAGCTCACTGGTTGTCTCTTCTCGGGAGAGACTCTCTTCCTCCAGGCGCCCGCCAAGGTCGTCCCTGGGCTTGCGCCTCTCCTTAGATCCGCGTCCCCGACGCCGCGCGCTGCCTAGTCTCCCCTGGGCCTCTGCCGGCGGCCCAGCCCCTGGCTGTCTGCAGCCGCGGGTCCCCTCTGCGGTGGGCTTCCGGCGGCCAGCGTGGGTCGTGTGGCTTCCCGCAGTGGCGGGTTCCAAGACCGGTCTGGCCCTGCGGGCCTTACCACGATCCTGTCGGCGTTCCTGGCTGGGCGCCCCGTCTGCGCTGGCCGACCCGGACTCCTGCTCCCCGGAGGCCGGCCTCCCCGGGCCCTCCTGGCGCTGGGGCGCTTTGCCCTTGCTCCCACCCATGGCGGGCCCAGCGAAGAGGGGCTTCTCGGTGTCTCTGTCCTCTCCCTGAAGATCTGGCGACCCTCAGCACCCTCAGCCCTTGGCAGCGCCCACACCCGTTCAGCTCTGGCTGGCTCTCCTGGCGCAATCTACCCCCTGGGGGCTCCAGCCTTACTCAAGAGCATTAATTATGCAAGTGGCTGCGGGGTCCTGACCCTTTAGGCCAACAAAGGAGTGGAGGCTGCCCAGGAAAGAGGAGACGCCTCAGCAGCAAAGGCCGAGAACAGGGCAACTGTGCCACCTGGGAGGCGCTGCCAGCCAAGACAGCCTGGCACTGTGCCAAACTGAGGGGGGCCATGTGCTCTGCTCCGCTTTCACTGCTTGCCCAGCGAGGGGGTGCGCCCCCCTTTCAAAGAACCTGTCTGGACCATCATCCTGGGGGCTCTAAGGGACACCCACTCTCCTTCCTTAGTCCTCTTGGACTCACTAGTATCAGTAAATGGCTAACACGGCAAGGTTTATTATACCAAGCACTGTTCTCAACACTTGACTATGGAGTCATTTAATTCTGGAAAGCATGCTAAGGGGTGGGCGCCCTAAGGATTCCCATTTTATTATGGCTGATATGACTGAGGCACATAGCGGAGTGTCACAGTGGCGGTCAGAGATGGGATGCCAGCCCAGGGAGTCTGGCTCCCAAGGCCCGCTGGAGAACAGGTGTGAGGGGCTACCATCAGCAGCAAACTTGACTTTCTTTGGCTCATTACAATGTATCCTGCCCGCTCTGCTGCAGAGAGCTCCACCCTCCTCTCCAATCTCTTGCCTTCCTGGTCCCCTCCTCTCAGCCCCTATGGATCCAGGCCAGAGCCTGTAGCTCACTCAGCTGTGTGGGTGTGGCTAGCTGTCTTCCTGGAGCTCCCCCCCCTCCCCCCGCCCCCGTCCCATCCCTAGCATCTTCTCCAAACCCTAGGAAAGGGATGTCATCTCGTTTTACAGATGAGGAAATAGCTTAGAGGATAAGTGGCTTCGGGACACACGGCCAGTCACTGAGGAATTGGGCACCAAACCCCACCTCCCTTGACCCTTGGTGCCTGCTCTTATGCTCCGTGGAGTTTGTGCTGGGAACTGGCTTTGGAACCAGCCAGCCTTGGTCCTCCAGCTCACCTCCTGGCTGTGTGACCTCCAGCAGCCTCCAGAGAACCCCCCCACCCCGACGCACAGCAGAGGGAGAGGGGACTCTCCCTCCAAGCCCAGCTCTCACCTCTGGTTCCCACTTTCCCCATTCTCTCCTTCACCTGCTTTGCTCCTCCAGTCTGTGTGAGTCCTCCTCTGACCATGCTCCACTCTCCCTCCCTCGAGAACCGTCTCCTCTCCTGGCCCCTACCACCAGCCACGGTAACTTTCACCTCCTTTGGTTGGGTGTTAAAGTGCCGAGCGATTTTATAGACTCTCACTGACTCCTTACCACCCTCTGAGGCAGGCCCTGTTATTATGCCCTGTTTTATAGGTAAGTAAACTAGAGCGCACGGGTGAGGTCATCTACCTAAGGCCACACAGTCCGTCATAGGTGAAGCCAGTGTTTGAGGACTCGGTCTGCCTGCCTGACTTCCAAGTCTAAGTGAACACTAAGTCTCCCACCTGTCGATGTTGAAGACCCTCAGATCCAAGTCTGCAGACCACGTGCCTGTGGTACATCGGCAGGGCCCTTGGAGTCAGCAGTGACCTCTGCCACTCAGTCACCTTCTCCGCCTGGCAGTGGTCCTTGTCAACCCAACCTCTCAGTACCTCCATTTTGCCACTACGGTCACCTCCCCCTGGACGGAAGCTGCAGGGACCTCCAGCCTCTCTCCGTGCCAGCTCAGCTTCCATTAATCCACTTACTAGACAGCGCCAAACTCTTCCGTTTGTGCACGCCTATCAATAAAAATTGTTGATCTCCCAATAGGAAAATGTTTTCCTAGAAGCGAAACGGGCGAACCACCACCATTAGCTAATACTTCATAGCACACAGTATGTAAGGCAATGCTCATCCTTAATGAGCGCAGATGTAAATCCATTTTCAGAGTCTTGATATTTTCGAGTGTGTGTATGTGTATGTGTGTGTGTGTGTGTGTGTGTGTGGTTGTTATTGAATTCTGTTCAGTCTGATGAGCTAGTTCTTTGCTGCAGCCAGGAGGCTCCTCTGTGTCATGGAAGTGCTCGGCTCTGCCATTTTCTTCTGGTTTCTAGGCGCTGCCTTATTCCCATGATCTTCAATTCGTGGTTTCTTGGCAGGAAACTTCATGTCACTTGTCCATTTATGTAAGATCACTTAGCTAACTGGATAAAACAAGCAGCAAGTCCCTCTAAACCAGCAGTCAGAAAACCACTCAAGTCCTCCTAAGCTGTGTGTGTGTGTGTGTGTGTGTGTGTGTGTGTGTGTGTGTGAGCTGTCCAGCTTGCCAGGGTGTGATGTTCACTCCCTCCTTGGCACCCACTGTTGGCGCATAACCTTCTGACTTACAGACTGAGGACCCAGTGCCAACCCAAGGTGTAAACAAGCCTGAATTTCTTTTATGATGAAAATAAAGATGCTGTGCGTTCTAACATGTTCTCCCTGACCCTGACAGAGGGTCACCCCCATCGTGAACCTCGTGGACTCCCATGAACCTCACGACAGATCGTGAGGGATCCTCTTATCATCCCGTCCCCCCAGAAAAAATTGGGACACAGAGCAGGTAGGCAATTTGCCTGAGGTCACACGAGTGGAACTTGTTGGGATTTAAACCACAAGGGTCTCTGGAAGAATGAATTTCATAACGGAACTTCCAAGTTCAAAGCCCTTCAGACGCTCCCAGAGTCTCAGGATCAAGTCCAGACTGTCTTGCAGGGTCCGAAGCACTCCCCTCCTGTCTGTAGCTTTGTCTTTTTATCTACCCAGCATCCCTTCTCCACTGCTTCTGGGACAGCGGTCTGTGTTCCTTTTGCCTTTGGGGAAACTACTCCTTGTGGTTTCTGAGACTCCCATCTCAGTAAATGCCACACCCCCCCAGCACTTCTAAGAACAGGGGAGTTGGAGTGGCCCAAGCTACACAATCCAGACTCTTGAGCTGCGGGAGGGAGCATACGGTGCTCCCACGGTGTATCCATCCACGGACCTGGGCTGTGGCTCCTCCTCTGCCCTGTGCGCTAATCCATGTCCTTGCAACAGAGCCACGTGGGCTCCTGTGACACAGCAGTGCCCTTGCCCTCGCCAGGCTCCAGGGGGTCCCAGTCTGGCCCCGGCCACTTGGTGGTCTCGTTTTTGGCACACTTCCTGCCAACCACCCTCAACTCTTGACGCAATCCCACAGCAAGCTGACCAGTTCAAGTGCTGCCCGCCCCTCTAATCCTCTGTGTAGAACGGTGCACCCAGCCCATTCCTGGTCATGTCCCTGCCCCAGCTTATTGTCACCTTCCCAGGCGCATCTCTCACAGGCCACTGCCACCCCCCCTGCCCTGCCCTGCTTGCCCACATTCTAAGACTTCCTGCCCTTGTTAGTGCTGTGAGCCCCAGAAGGCAGGGACCACATTATCTTGGCTACCTCTGACCCCAAGTGCCTGGCATATAATAGGTGCTCAACAAAGACAGGCAAATGAAGTGGAATCAAGTAGACTCAACCCCTGGCTTATAAGGACCGTAACAGTGGTCTGATCCAGCCCCTCATCTGGGGGTAAGACCTTTCGCCTCTGGGAACTGCCTCCGGCCTCAGCAGCACCCTATGGTCCTTCCCTGAAGTCTGGAAGAAGCCACCAGGTCTGAGATTCTGTGAGTGTCTTCCCCCTTCTCACAGCAAGCAAAGGCCAGTCAAAGGGGACTCCCTCTGCTCCCGACCCTGGGATGCAGCCATGCTCACTCAGGACGGTTAACTCTTGCCATTCATTCCCAAAAACAGAAAGCATAGTGTTCAGATATGAATAGGGAGAGTTTGCTCTGGCTCAAACGGCTTAAAAAACAGATTCTCCAGGGTACCAGCCTGGTCCAGCAACTGGACCCTGGGGGCAAAGGCAAGGGACCAGCTAACAATCATTTCTGTTTACGGGGAAAATGTCTGCACAATTAAAAAAATCAGTCCTTGGACCAGTCCAGCGAAGAGGTAATAAGGTGTTTATTAAAAACTTTGTCACCAGAGGCAGTTAAAATTTATAATTTAAAACCCAGCCCACTACAAAAAGGGGAGGGAGAAAAAACTGTGCAACATTGACAAAAGAACCAAGACAGACTAGGCCCAGACGGGGCAGCCCCACGGCCCTGGGGTCCCTCCTCTCCGAGGCCAAGAGCAGCAGCAGGGTGGACACTGGGGTCGGCTCCGGCCCCTGGCGCAGCCCAGTGCACGGGCCTCCCGGGGCGGGGGAGGGGGGCAGCGCCCCAGGAAGCGCCCTCAGTAGTGTGTGTTCATTGCGCAGCCTGGACTTGAGACCTGCTCACTCGGCTGCGGAAGGACACAGAGCAGTGGCAACTCAGGGGCCTCCTGGGCGGGCCGGGGGCCTCAGTCCCCGCCAAGGGGCATGTGTGGGCTCTTTCTCCTATCCCTCCCCCCACCAGGAGGCATGCCTTCCCAGCTGCCCCCCAGCCCTGCAGCGCTGCCCAGAGCCCCTACCTCCCCCGTTGCTGAGGCTGTAACCGGTGGCCACTCGCTGAGATCGCCAGTCGCCATAGCTCCTGCACGGGCAAAGACAGGGCAGTCACCATCCATGGGGACCTCTGGGAGGCCAGACGAGGACCCTCATTCCCAGAGAACTCCTGGCGCCTCGGGGCCCACCCCCCGCAGGCTGGAGCAGGAACTTACCCGCGGTCTCCCTCCAGTGTACTCTGGATCTCCTTCAGGACCCCTGCAGGGTGGGGAACAGAGGCCTGCTGAGGCTGGGCCAGACACCAATGCTTCTCCCCCTATTACTGGTGGGGTGTCGGATGGGTCTGCCCCCCTCAGAGTAACAGCCCTCGGTTCTACCCTGGCTTTCCAAGCCTCCCTTGGGACGTCCCTCATGAGGGTCCACCAACTCCTGCCCCAACTCACTCTCATCATTGAGCAGAGCGTGTTCCATCACCAGGCCAGGCCTCCTCTCTGAAAGGCAGGGGCCAGGTCAGGCGAGCCCTGAGTCCTCCTCTGCCCCAGCTCCCTCCTTCCTGGAGCGGCAGTGCTGGAGCCTGGAGCCCAGAGCCCAGGACTAGAAGGGATTCCGTCTCTACTCTTAGCCCGAACACCACCTGCTGGCCTGGGGTTCCCTTCCTTCCCCTTCAGTCTGGGTCTGGGCCCAAGTATCACAATGTCTCTGCCTCCCACCCCCACCCCTGGGCACAGGGAACCATGTCTTACCCTCTCCATCACTCTGGCTCCCTGAGTTTCTGTGGGGGAGAGAGACAGTGAGGACCGGGGAGTCCCTAGGCTCCCCATTCCAGCTCAGAAAGCCCTGATCCCATGAAGAATGAGTTCAACTGACCTGGACCACCTTGAGCCAGGGAGATAAACCAAGCACTGCCCTGGATGGCAGCTGCCGTGGGAGGGAGGGGCACATGAAGGGGGGCAGCAAGCCAGAGCCAGGAGCGTGGGCTTATTAGCTCACAGGAGAGGGCCCAGGGCAAGGCCACCTATCCTGTTACCGACCTGGCTCGGCCCGAGACCTTGTCTGGGCCTGATCCGTTGCGGGGGCAGCTGTGGCTGTTGGTTTCTGCCGAATCCACCAGACACCGGGGCTCAACCAGCCACTTGGTGGAGAGAGAGAAGCGCTCAAACTCTGAGGGTGAGATCAGGTAGAAACCTGGGGGGAAGGAGAAGCCTGGAGGTGAGGCCGGCCCACGGCTCCCAGGCCCTGCAGCTGCTGACGGGACTTCCCTCCCAGGAGGAAGGAGGGGCTGGGGGCCTCCCTCGAAGTCCTCTGAAGTCAGTCAGTCCAGCCTGGCCTCGGCGGCGATGCCCCCGCTGCTCTTCTCAGCAGCCCCTGGCAGCGCAGCAGGAGCCCCGCTGCCACCCGCCCCTGGAGGCCCATCTGCGCGCCCCCGCCCACCCCTGCCGCGCCCACCTTGGCCGTATTTGGTGAAGACGCAAGAGGCAATGCCGCTGACGTCCTCCCGGCGGATGCAGCTGTACCGAACCTGGGGCTTGAGCAGGGGCAGCGAGACCACCTGGACATCGCCTAGGTTAGTGAGGACAGCCAGGTGGTGCTCCCCGTAGTCCTCGGCTCGACAGCTGCTGAAGTGGGCCACGCTGACCCGCCGCACCCGCGATCCCTCCAGCGCGGTCAGCTTCAGCTTCAGCTTGGCGCTCACCTTGGGCAGCGTGAACACCTGGGGGCACAGGGCACGGCTCACACCCGTGGCTTCTGTGCCTGGTGCCATCACAGGGCCCTGCTCCCCAGCAATGACTGCCCAGTCTCTGTGCCCACTCCGCGCTCAGATATGCAGTCACTACGCTTTGACCGCAAAGGACACCAGGACTATTTATTCCCATGTCTGTGCTTTCCGCTCCCCCCACCCCCCGACGCCCCCAGACACAGGTCCTGCTTCAGTGCCCCAGTGCTGACCCCGGGGCCCGGGGTCTCTACCCCTTTCCTTTTCTGTGCCTTGGTAGTCTCTCACATGCCAACTGCAAATACAGCTTTAAGTGAATCCCGGCCACTGTCATCTGTGCCCAGGATATGCCTCCCCACATGCCCCAGGGAGCCCCAGGGAGCCTCGCCTCCACCCAAGCAACACCTTGAACTGCTCTTCTGACACCACAAGCAGCTGGTGGCTTCCCTGCATGTCTGGGCTCTTTGACAGGTCATGGGCCACCTCCAGGGGCTCAGGAAGGGGCACACTGTGTCCGTCCAGCACCAGGATGCCCACCACGGGTGCTCGGTGCATCAGCTGGATCTCCTTGGCTGCAGGGAGAGAGGCAGGTGGTGGCTGATGGTCGGGTAGAGGCTAGAGACCCCACCCCACCCTACCCCAGGCAGATAAGGACCCTCTGCTCTCCTCCTGCCCAGCACTCACCCTGCTCTGCCCGAACAGGCTCATCCATTCTCCGCTCGTTGGGGGGTACACGCAGGGCGAAGGCATAGACGGTACCGCCGTTGGTACCAGCCCACAGCGAGGGGCAGTGGCGGGAGCCTGCCAGGAAGCAGAAGTTTATATCTAACCCACAGTTCTGGGGGTTAGCTGGAGCCAGGTGACCTGTGCTTACGTCCCAGCACTGCCACTCACTACCTGTGTGACTCCAAGGTCAAGTTAGCAAACCTTGTAAGCCTTGGTTTCCTCCTCTGTAAAATGGAATGGCTGTGGGCCCTGCCTGTCTCCTGGGGTACAGACAGGAAAAGCTGGGAAGGCTCTCTGACAACCAAGGGACCCGTGCACAGGTGAACCCAGGACAGCTCAGCCCTGAAGATACGGCAGTAGATACCCCCATCGCTTGCTCTGGTGGGCGGGCAGCAGGGACCTTCTCCAGGCCATACCAGGTGCTAGCAGGCACTCCACTTTACAGGGAGAGAAGCTGAGACCCAGGTTAAGTGACATGTCCAAGATCCCACTTCTAGAGAGTGGTGGCGCCTGAGTACAAAGCCAGGGCAACCCGCCTTGTAGACCCAGGCACGGGAGAGAAAAGGCAGGTGGAGGATCGGGTCTCCCCAGGATCCCAGCCAGGCCAGGCAGCAGCCTCCAACACACCCTCAGGCCAAGGAGTGCTCTCTCCAGGGCCTCCCCCACACCTCAGGCTGACCACTCACTGTCCCTCAGATAGGTGTCAGCAAAGTAGAGGGTGCGGACGAATCCCGTGAAGGAATCCTCTGCCGAGCGAGCCTCGATCTTACGCTGCACAGGGGCCAGCTCCATGTTCTGCACACCCGTCCGCTCAGCCCTGGCGCCTCCCTCCGGCACCTGCAGCGGGTTTGGTGAGGCCTGAGGGGGGCTCTGGCTTCCCCTTCTTGGGGGGATCCAATCACTCAACACCAATCCTTCCAGGGGAAGACGGCCAGCACCCATCTGGTGATACTGACTGAGGACTTAACCCTCTACACTTGGGGAGGTTGAGCCCAGAGGTGCAACATGACGTGTCCGAGGCCACGTAACTGGTGGGCAGTGGGGCACATAGAGGGTGGGACGTGAGCCTGCTTGGTGCTTGCAGCCAAAGCCACGGGGGAGGGAGGGCTAGTTTGGACCTGCCGCCAGCTGCCCCGGGCTTGTGGCTGGTCTCAGGCTCACCTCTCCGGGGGGACCAGCTGGCCGCCGCTTCCGGCTGGACACCCGGCTACGCCGTATCCGGCGGAAGGACTGCCGCAGGGACTTCTTTAGGGACTTCACACGGGACAGAGGGCCCTCCAAAGCCAGCTGGTCACTGGGGTGCAGCGTGCATCTGGGGGGAACATCCGGACATCAGTGCTGCCGGGGCCCTGGGGTCCTTGCCCAGCACCAGTCCTAGACTCAGGCCCTGGCCACCCCGGGAGGGCTGCTCACTTGACAAAGACCTGCCGCCGCTGCTGGTGGTCAAAGAGGCCGAAACCGTGGCTTGTGCCAAAGGCCACGAGCCGCCACTCGGAGTGCAAGGCCAAGGAGGTGACCACAGCCGGGGGCTGGCACTGCACCAACACGAAGGGCTGGAAGCCGGGCTCAAAACGCACAGGCCCCGGGCGGGCACACAGGCGCTCGTGGCCCTTCCAGCGGTAGCCCTCCTGGTCCTGCAGCAGGTCGGCCTCCACCTGCTCCACGGCATGCTCCGCCTCCTCGTCGTTCAGCTCCAGCACCAGCACCTGGGGGGGGCAGCAGGTGGGCTGAGCAACACCCCCCCCAGCACCAAGGAGCGATGGGACCCCAGGGACCCTGGGGGTGGGACAGTGAGGAATCTGGGACCTACGCCAAAGCCCAGGGCCCAAGGAATGCCGGAAGGCCTCCGCCCGATCCTTGGTCCTTAATCCTGGTTTCGGGAGGAGAGACAACCACCCCGAAGGCCTGTCTCTCTAATGGGACCAGGCAACCGCTATCTACTGGGAAAAGGAGCCACAAGAGCGGGTGATGGTCCTGGTGACACCTGCATGGGTGCTCAGGAGGCTGGTGCCTGTCCTTGCTGTCCCCCCCAATCCTTGCACACTTGCCCAAAGTCAGCTGCCCACTCCTCCTAGCTGCACCCCCTGCCCTGGCCCAGCCTGCTACCTGCCCTGCGGTGCCTGCCACAGCCAGGTAGCCACTGTATTTGCAGAGGAAAATCTTCTGGATTCCCAGCCTCGGGTCATCACTGTAGGGGTCGAAGGAGCCCACCTGACAACGGAGAGGAGGGTCCGAGAGTGTGGCCCTAAGCGCCAGACCCAAGCCTGTCGTTCTTGCCTTGCCTGGCTTCCCCGCGCCCGGCCTCACCTTGCGGAGTGGGGGCCAGTCATCCTCGCCCTGGGCGTTGAGGTTGTCGCTGGGCTCTGTGTCGGTGAGGAACACTCGTACGGTGCTGAGTTTGTAGAGCAGCCGCAAGCAGACGCCGGAGGCGTCCCAGAACCGCACCGTGCCGTCCTCATGCCTGCGGGCGGCGTCCACCTGCCAGTTGTGAGGGATGCCGGGCCAGGGGTGCCCGGGGGCCCCGGGACTGGCATGCACCCCCCCCCGGGCTCTGTTCCCACCCCGCGTATTCTACTCGGCAGGAGGAGAGTGCCATGGAAGTCACCTACCCTGTGAGCAGCAGGTCCCTCTGGGGAGGGGCCGGGGCCAGGCTGGTACCACCGTCAATGGGCCACTCCTACAGAATGAGACCGAGAAGTCCATGGGAGAGCCTGGCCCGATGTGGGGCCGTGGCTGGTGCCAGACATACCATGGTGGAGAACTGTGTGTGCTGCTGGCTGCCGGCGGCGACGATGCGCTCCCACAGCTTCAGGGGGATGTTGGAGACGTGGTGGGAGCAGGTGATGGCGGAGCAGTGCAGGGAGGCCAAGTAGGGAGGCTGGACCGGTGGCCAACCAGCCGTCTTCAGGTCAATCACCACTAGCTCCTCCTCAGCCAGCACCACGAGGGCATAGGGGTCATCAAAGGCTGGGGGACAGGCCAAGGGTCAGGGGCTGCAGGAACCATAGGAAGGAGTTTGCCCCCTACCCAGCCCTGCAGGATCTGAAGCTCTGGGGCTGGAGTCAGAGAACCTGCATTTTAATTTTTATTTATTTATTTATTTTTGAGAGACAGAGAGAGACAGAGCGTGAGCAGGGGAGGGGCAGAGAGAGAGGGAGACACAGAATCCGAAGGAGGCTCCAGGGTCTGAGCTAGCTGTCAGCACAGAGCCCAACGCGGGGCTCGAACCCATGAACCGTGAGATCATGACCTGAGCCGAAGTCGGATGCTTAACCGACTGATCCACCCAGGCGCCCCTGTAGAATCTGCATTTTCAAAACAAGCTCCACTCAAGCCCAGTTTCGGGTGAGCCCCAGTTCTCTCTCTCTCTCCTCCCCCGCCCCTCCTGGGAGTCTCTCTCTCTCTCTCTCTGCCCCTTGCTCACTTGTGCCCCCTCTTTCTCTCTCAAAAAATTTTTTAAACAAACAAACAAATAAATAAATAGAAGCTCCAGTGGCGCCTGGGTGGCTCAGTCGGTTGATCGTCCAACTTTGGCTCAGGTCATGATCTCACGGTTCCTCTGCTGTCAGCATGGAGCCGATCCTTTGTCTCCCCTCCCCCCGCTTCCCCACTCACGCTCTCTCTCCCAAAAATAAACAAATAAGAACAAGCTCCAAATCCAGAAACACAGAGAGAATATTACCCACCACGACCCACCATCCCAGGTCTGCAAGACTGTGTCAACACAGGAAGACAGTTACCGGAACCCGTCACATCAATAGGCTAAAGTGAAACACATGATCGTACTGATCCATACAAGAAAAATATCGGACACAACCTAACACCCATTTATGACAAAAACTCTCAGTGAAGTAGGAAGACAGGGGAACTTCCTCGACTTGGTGAAGACCGTCTACAAAAAAAGCTGCAGCTCATGTAACTCAATAGCGCGAGACACGAAGCTTTCCTGCTAAAATCAGGGCTATGGCCGATGCCCCCTCTCTGCTTCGTTACGAGTCCTAGCTACCGCAGGGAGACGAGAGAAGGAAATAAAAGGCACACGGGTCAGAAAGGAAGAAGTAACGCTGTCTCTGTTCACAGAGGACGTGATCATCTCTCTGTAGAAAATCCGAAAGAGGGGCGCCTGGGGGGCTCAGTCGGTTGAGCGTCTGGCTTCGGCTCAGGTCATGATCTCCCGGTTTGTGGGTTCGAGCCCCGCATCAGGCTCTGTGCTGACAGCTCAGAGCCTGGAGCCTGTCTTCAGATTCTGTGTCTCCCTCTCTCTCTGACCCTCCACTGCTCATGCTGTCTCTCTCTCAAAAATAAAAATAAAACATTAAAAAAATTAAAAAAAAAAAAAAAAGAAAATCCGAAAGAATCGACCCCGCTCCCGGCACTCTGCATCAGGCATGAGGCGGGAAGAGGCTGAGGAAGGAGGAAAAGCAGGTTTGGAGTCTCCCTCCAAGCTGCCTTGCGGTGGTGAGGCTGCGGGGTGGGGGTAGGGACAGCCCAGGGTGTCCAGAGCAGGCCCAAGCCCTTCACCTGGAGGCCTTGACCTTGTGAGGCCAGACGCACCTGGAGCAGAGGCCGCCCTCCTGGGGTCTCCCGCCAGGCCTCCTCTCAGGTTTCGACACCGGACACCGCCCTTTCTGGTCTTGCCTGTCACCAGTTTACGAGGCTGACTCAGGGCTTTGCTGTCTTGGCCTGACTCCAGGAGGCGGGCTCAGAGCCAGCCCCACACGGCGCCCCCTGCCCTCCCCCTGCCCTACGCCGTGATGGGAGGCCTTCGCGTGTCTAAGCCAGGACCTCTTTCCCTCGGCTAGGTAGCTGTTAAGCCCCACAGCCTAGATCTGCCCGCCTCGGGCTCAGTCCCATCAGAGTCGAGCGAGGGCGAAGAGAGTTTGGAGTGGGTGGGAGGTGTGGCCCGCCAGGATGAAGCCACAGGCCAGCAGGGGAAGGGAAAGGCATTGAGAGGGGGGCCCTGGGGCCAAGGGGCTTAGGTGCTGTTGGGTTTGGGAACGGACAGGCCGCATCCCCTCACCCACTCCCCCAAGCCCACCTACCTACTGCAGGGTCCGCCTCGGCAAGGACAGTAAAGTCAATGACACGGGAGGTGAAGTCGAAGGCTGTCTGCTGTCCGTTGTGGACCACTGAGATGCAGTGGCGGTCCCCGTAGCTGGCCCGCGGCATGCCCCCCTGGAAGATGGTGAAAGGCAACCTGGCGGGCACAGAAGAGCCGTGGGGTGGGCTGGGGCACCCAACAGCCCCTCGGAGAGTCACAGGCTGAGGTGGTAGCTTAGACTCCGCAGTGACCAGAGTGGCAGGACCCGAGAGGGAGCCCAGTCTCAAGGTGAGTGCTCACTCAAGGTCCCCAGAAGGGGTGGGTGGACCTCCCTCTTTTCATGACTACAATAACCTGACTATAACTTGGGGGTGAGGTGGGGACACCCAGGCTGTGGTTCCTGAGTCTGCAGCCACACCTGCTTCAGCCGGGGTCCCCCCCCACCCTTGCTTATGCATCGGGTTTCCCTGTACTGTCTCTGTTTGAAGAAACAGGTCTCCTGTTGAAACAGTTTGAAAACGGCCAATCTGAATCATCTCTCCGGGAGAGTGGAGGGAAAGGTCAGAAATGTCTGCTCAGGGGGCGCCTGGGTGGCTCAGTTGGTTAAGCATCCGGCTTTGGCCCAAGTCATGATCTCACGGTTCGTGGGTTTGAACCCCGCATCGGGCTCTGTGCTGACAGCTAGCTCAGGGCCTGGAGCCTGTCTTCGGATTCTGTGTCTCCCTCTCTCTCTGACCTTCCCCTGCTCATGCGGTCTCTCTCTCTCAAAAATAAATAAAACATTTAAAAAAAATTAAAAAAAAATATTTGCCCAGGGATTAGCCACGAGAGGTATGAATGAATAGCCCTCTCACCCTGTGCTGGCATCTGAGACACCAATGTGGGACCCCAAGGCGCTCCCTGGACACTGCCTCCCACAAGCAGAGGCCAGAGCAGCCCCCGGGAAGGCTGCGGAAAGGGAGTACAGAGCACTGATACCTACCCCTGCTTGGTGATCAGCCAGAAGATTTTGGTAATCGCTTTGCAAGGAAAAGGACCTACAAGAAAAGGAACCGGCTTGAACGGGCCCTCACAGCGCCCAGACCCTTCACGCCCATAGCCGTGCAGCAGACCGCACAGGAGTCTTGCTCTGACGTCCCTCCAGAAAGCCATGACGGGCATCTGAAAAGCTGCTGCACGATTTGGGACAACGCCTTCGCTTCTCTGGGCCCCGGGTTTGCTTCTGGGAGTTGGGCACCTACACCCGAATGTGGGGAAGACAGACTGGGAACAGAGGACATTGCTTTGCAGGCGACAGGGCAGGGCCAGGCCCCCGCCAGGCGGAGGCAGCACTGACCGTAAGGCACACAGTTGCGCAGGGGCTCCGGGTGCTGGGCGTCACTGGACACGGGCCACTGGCAGTAGCTGCCGTCAGAATGGCAGCTGACAATCAGGCGGCCGTCCCGCTGCCAGCAAACGTTCTCCAGTTGCTTCGGAGGAAGAGAGGGAGAGCTCGCAGGCAGGGGTCAGGGTGGTGGTCCTGCCCCCGAAGGTCTCAGCACAAGGGCCTCAGGGGATTCGGGGGCCTGAGAGCGCCACACGCCACCCGCTGCCGCCGCCTACCTGGCTGCTGAGGAAATGGCAAAGCACGCGGCTGCCCCGCAGGTCCCAGACAACGATGAGGCCGCGGCTGTAGCCGACGAGGACCTGGTTGGGGTCTCGGGGGTGTTCCTGCAAAGCTTCCACCATCTCAAACACCCGCCGGTGGCGGGCGTCCTCAGGCAACCTGGCGGGGGCGGGGGGGGGGGAAGCATTGTGAGCCCCCGCCACCACTGCCACCCGCAGGGCAGGACGGAGCCCGTGGCACAGTTGCACGCAGTGTGCGTGTGCCAGCGTGGGAAGGTCGCAGGGGGAGAGAAGCCACACGCACAGCAGGACAATGACATACAGAATCCTGTATATCCCCCCGCAAACGCAGGTGGCGCTGCTACGAGGAAAGGCAAGGACGTGGCTTCCAGAAAGAGTTGAGGCGGGGGTTGCCCTGGGGGAAGGAGGGAGTCCTGACTGGGAAGGGCAGCGGGGGCTCCTGGGAGGCTGGCAAAGTTCTATTTCTTTGCCCAGGGGGTGGCTGCAGGGCTGCTCACTTTATGAGAATCCATTAAACCGCACATTCGTATTTAGTGTATTTCTGTACAGGCGTGGTATTTCATAATAAAACAGTCTGTAAAGCCCACAAAATAACACGCTCCACGTTAGTTGGCCTGGCCTTGAGCTTTGTCCCCCTCCTCCTCTGGTCCTGGAATGCTGATGTGAAGTCTGGAGGCGCTGCAGCCAACGGAACCCACGAGGTGGCAGACACAGGATCAAGAACCCACACCAAGGAGGGAGAGTAGGAAATGCAAACAGCCGGGACCCCGAGGGCATTTCTGTGCGCCATACCAAGCCAATCAATCTCTTCTTTTAGAACAGGACTTACACTGGTAGGAGGGGGCTTCCCAGGGCACTCAGGTTGGGGGAGGCCACCCCCCTCCCTAGACTCCCACCTGCACAGAGTCAGGTGGGCGCCCGCATGGCCACATGTGAGGAACAGGCCCCCCTGCTGTCTTGGCCACAGACGGGAGGGCCAGGCTGAGAAGCCGCCATGCCTGCTGACTCGCAACAGTCCTGCTCTGACCGTGGTCGCGCTGACCTGACTCTGCCCTGCCGAGTGGCAAAGACAGACATTTGGGCTCAGGTGGACGCAGCCCCAAGCAGGAATCCTCCCAAGCCCTGCCCTGGACAGTGGGCCCTGAAGGACGCGAGCGCTTGGGAGGCCAGCCCTTTCAGGGACAGGGTCCTGTCCGATTGAGGCTGGAGCAGCTCCCCGGTCCGAGGACCCCGGCCTCCTCTCTGTCCCGTGAAACGGCAAAACATTCCACCCCTGCCAGTCCTTCCTCTCCTCCTCCTCTGGACCCTGACACCCTCTCTCCACACCCAGACCTGATATCTGACCCCCTCTCTGTTGCTGACACCACCACCATGGAGCAAAGCCTCCAGAATGATCTGAAGAAACCTACAGGCTCGTGGCTGTCCAGGATTTCTGGCCATGGGGCCTGCATGCAAACAAAAACTCAGCACGGACTCCAAAGCATAAACGTCACCAGGAGTTGCCCCACCTGAGGTGGCAATGTGAGGTTTGCCTCCCCCCCCCCGCCCCGCGGAGCCCCTGGGGTTTTGAAATTCGAG
The DNA here is from genome assembly GCA_028646485.1 of Cryptoprocta ferox. Classification (NCBI taxonomy): domain Eukaryota; kingdom Metazoa; phylum Chordata; class Mammalia; order Carnivora; family Eupleridae; genus Cryptoprocta; species Cryptoprocta ferox. Next base: position 51,577,760 of record CM053565.1, on the reverse strand, counting down.
TTATCGGGGGGGGAAGACCGCTGGACTGAGAACTGGGGACATTACAAACTCATTTTGAGCATCATTTTCCTCACCTTTAAGTGAAATGACAAGTTACCCCCAAGACCCCTCAGAGTGCTATGGTGCTAACACATTATGGGGTGAGAGTCTCAATTTAGGGGACAGGTGGGGGGCCGAGAGACTTCCCAGGAGAGAAATGATGAGCTCCTGAGGTAACTGCTGGGGCTCGAGGGAGAGGGCCGTGGCCAGCTGGGGGGACCAGCTTCCCGATGGCAGCAGGGTCTCCAGGCTCACCCCTGCAGCACAGCATCCGCGCTGATGGTCCGGTCCTCCAGCGTGCGGAAGGCCGGCAGCTGCACCGCGAACACGGTGCCACTCTCGGTGCCCAGGTAGAGGAGCTCGCGGGAGGAATGAGGCAGGACCACCGTGATCTGTGTGGCACTGGGGGCAGCCCTGCGGATGAGAACGGCTGCCTGTGAGCTGACCGCTACTCAGGCAGGGGAGACCCCGGAGTTAGGATCCCCGACTCCCGCTGCCCTCAGCAGTCCTGGGAAAGGCCGCGGCTAGGGAGAGCAGGCCCGTGAGGTCCTTTAACAGGGTCCAATGGTGTCTTGGGCCAGGACAAGCATTCTGAGTATCTTCTGCCAAGACAGAAGACAGATGGTAGAGCGCTTGGGCCAGGAGGCACACAGAACTCCCCAGAGCCTCCTGTGCAGACACAGTGTGGGGCTGGAGGGCCCTGCCCCTCCGGAACACCGGCAGCGGGACATGTGTTGGCTCGAACAACGGCCGGGACCACCGAGGGCTCCACAGGACCTCCGAAGGGTGATTCCACCCTGGAGTTGGGTGTGCAGGTCAGGCTGGCCGGGAGAGGACGGGCACCAAGTCCTTACCCTGGGGGGCCACGCAGCGTGAAGCTCTCATCTTCCTGTAGCTCTGACACCCCGCCTCTGACCTTCAGGCTCCACAGGTGCAGGCTGTTGTCATCCAGCAGGGTGACCAGCTGGCACTAGGGAGGGAAGGGGACAGGGACCAGGAGCGTGTGGCCTCGCTGACTGGCGTGGGCCGGCATTCACCGGGGCCTTTCACACTGGGGTGGCCCGCCCCGCGCCGGTTGATTCTGAGAGCTCCGGAACCAAAAGACCCCTGGCTACTCTTAGGGTGGTCTGTGAACAGCAGCTGGGGGAAAGGGAGGTGGTCCCAGGCCCTCCCATCAGAACCAGACCCAGGGCTGGCAAATGCCTGCCTCTGCCCACCCCTTCCGGGTGATGTGAGAGTCAGAGGGTGAGGAGGGCCCGTCACCTGGCCAGGTAGGAAGTGGATCTGCACCACAGCATTGTTCTCCCGGTGCAAACCCATGAACTCCACCCCCGGGGCGCCGTAGCTATGAGTAGCAGGCTCAGGAAAAGCTCCAGAAGGCAGGACACCACCCCCTTCCACCCGAGAGCCAGGACCTCTGGGCCCATGTGGCAAGGAACATAAACGCCTCAGCAGCACAGAAGGGCTCGCCCAGGTTGGGAGGAGATGGCAGTGGCCCCCGCCCGAGGGCCCTTGGCCAGTGGTGACGTGACCCGAGGTGGAGCTCCAACCTGCCGGCCCTCCCTGGTTCGCGAGACCACACCCTCCTGATTCCTAGCAGCTCCAACCTGGGAGAGCTTTTCCAGCCGGGCAGGTGGGGGTGACACCCTAGGAGGGTGAAGACTTATCCTGGTAACTATTGGGCTGCTTCCTACACTGCCCCCCCTCCCCACCTGAGCTGCAACAGACCCATCAGCTACCACAAGGTGGCACCTGAGAAAAGACCAGGAACCCTCCATTCCCCCCCTTGCAGCTGTGGCGCCGGGGATTGGTAACCAGGAGGGGATTGGTAACCAGGATACTGCCAAGGCCTGGCAATGATTAACCAGCTGAGGGAGTGCTAGCTGCCACCTCCAGCCTAGGCCAGCCCGATGGAGGCGTCCTCACCTCCCCTGCCCTTGCCCCAGAAGAGGAAGAGGAGGGAGCCGCAGCCTCACTGGAGGCTTGAGCCGGGCTCCCCATGGGTGGCCCTCCACCTCCCAGTACTCCCAGGTCCCACATGGCTCACTCTAGGGACTCAGGTGGGATTTGGGGCGGGGTGGGGGGGCTCCCATACTAGTAGTCCAGACTAGAGGACCCAACCAGTCATCCTCCATCTTCCTGGAACCCACGTGCTTGCCTCTGAAATAGCCCAGAGGCCCCCGCAGCCCAGAACCAATGCTTTGGATGTAAGATGGCCCTTTCAGACCATGTCCTGCCAACCAGGAGTCCGTTCTACTCTCTGCGTGTGCACGGCGGGTGTGCACAGTCGGGGAGAATCTGGAAGGCTTAGCACTGTTCCTCTAACCCAAGGACACCCTGGTTTGGACAGCACCCTGGGGCCTGGGAGAAAGGAAAACAAAACAAAAAAAACCTGCCTCCACCTACTGCATTCAGGGCTGACTCCCGAGAGGACACCTGGAACACCCCGGGACCAGGAGGGGTTATCTGCGACTGGCTTGTGTGTGAATCCCACCGATGCCAGGGCCCCTCCCCGGGTGGGAGCTGGGGGAACAGAAAGGATACAGCTTGACGGCTCCGGAGCGGGTGCCAATGGCCAGGATGCGCAGAGACAGGCTGTAGCCAAGGGCGCTGGGCTGGTGCGGGAAGCCATGCTCCACCGTCTGCAATGAGAACCGTGTCGGTGTGGAGCCTGCAGACATGTCCCCTCCGCCCCGCCACCGCTGGGGGACCAGGGCCAGACAGAGGAGCTGCAGCACGGAGCCCCCTCCAGCAGGAAGGAGAAATTCAGTCATGTTCAGGTTCCTACCCAGACACCCGAGTGCAGAGTCAGTCCCAGACCTGTTTGTGACCCGGTCTTAGGCACGGGGGCCATCCCTGGAGGCGCACTCTCCCCCGACACCACACTGGCCATTTGACGCTTTCCAGGAACTCAGACTGGGTTCCTCCACCACCACAGTGTGGGTGACTGACCCAGCCCTCCTGGTGGGGGGACAGGGGCAAGGGACGCTTTGGGGGGGCTGGCACAGTGGAGGACCTGATGGCTTGGGAAGCCTGGTTGTACCAGCTGGGGGCCAGTGCCTGGGGCTAGACAGAACCCCCAGCAGCCAGTCGGAGCTCTGGGCCGTCCGAGGCTCCTCCGGGGCCCAACACCTGCTCTCTCGCACGTCCCTGTTGTGAGGTCTGCCCCCACTATCTTTCCAGGAAAGAAGCCTCTGGAGTTTTGATGCAGACACATGCTTTTGCTCATTTCTTATTACAGAAGGAACGCACATTATAGAAAACCTGGGACATATGTAGGAGTTTGAAAAGGCAAACAAAAGTCACCCGTACTCCCGCAACCAGAAGTGACCCTGGCTAACATCTTGGTGTGTCTGTGAGTCCTTCTCGTGTTGCGACTGTATGTGTGTCTCTACTTAATACAAAGACCTGATTGGGGTCGTGCCGCACGGATATGTACGTACGTGCCTAGCTTTGTCGCCTACTTGCCCACCAGTATGTTGCCGGTCCAAACCATCAAAGGCACTAAAATGACTCTTAAACGGCTAAGGACTATTTCCTACGTAAAAGTGCCCTAACTCACAAGGCTTTTGTTGTCAGACACTGTCTTTGTTTCTGCGCGTCTTACAGCTGCCAATAGGTTGCACTGATGACCTTCCGTGGATCCTACCTTTGCTTACGACTGGGAGGATTTCCTTAGGCAGAGGTCCCAGGCGTGGAACTCCGGGTTTAAGGGCATGGATGTAAACACTACAGGTCTGGGTTGATATACCATCTTCAGGAAGGTTTTTGGTCGTTTCTCAATCGGCCCGCCCCGCCCTCCCCCCCCCCCCCAGGGGATGCCAAACCCGTAGAGCTAGATCAGAGCAGGGCAAAGGATGCCAGTCAGCTGCTTGACTTTTTGTTTTTGTTTTTGTTTTTTTTTAAAGCAAGGGAGACTCTGCCCTGCAGAGAAAGGTTGTACCAGTCAGGCGGCTTTACTTAGGCCCAGGGTCCTCCTCTTGGCTGTCCCATCAGGCCTCAAAGGAGCAGAAAGAGAGAAGTCCTGGCAATGGTGGGCACAATAGTTTAAGAAACTCAGTGCTGCCTGCTGGCTCACTCAGTCCAGTTCAGTGGTTCCCAGAAGGAGGCCCTGAGCTGGGGCTGGCCAGGAACAAGAGCTCCACAGAGTCTCTATTCTGGGGACACATGGGTGGAAGGGTCCCCCAGGTCTGGCTCTTTGCCAGAACTAGTCTGCCCTACAAAATGGCTATACCTGCAAGGGACGGCCTGGAGAGCAGAAGTGACCCCACCGGAATGCCCCAGCCAGCCCAGGTCCCGGTTTAGCTATGTAAAAAATGCAGCGCCTGGAAAAGCCTTGGGGAGATAGCAGAGTGTCTGGAATGTAAACATTTCCCAGGAAAAGAGGGGCAGGGCACACAAGCTCCCCCAGAGCCCCCAGCCTCAGGCTGCTGGGGCCTCAGGAAGCCTGCAGCCAGGGCTTGAGAAAAGGTTCCTGGGACGGTAGCATTTTTCAATCATCCCAATCAGCAGGAGCGCACGGCCAAGTCTCTGGAATTTGAAGGAGTCTGGGGAAAACGTCCTGCAGGAAGGAGCCCTGAGCCCAGGAGGAGACCCACGTAGCCCAGTGTGACAGCTGTGAGCTGCACAGAGATATGGAGCACTTGCAACGTGGCCGGTGCCACCAAGGAATGGAAGTTTTCATTTTAATTAATTTAAAAAGAATTTTTTTAATGTTCTAATGTATTTTTGAGAGAGAGAGAGAGACAGAATGCGAGTGGGGGAGGGGTGAAGAGAGAATGGGAGACACAGAATGTGAAGCAGGCTCCAGGCTCTGAGCTGTCAGCACAGAGCCCAATGCGGGGCTCGAACCCACAAAATCAATATTTTGGATGTATCGGGTTAAACAAAATATATTATCGGGCGACTAGGGGGCTCAGTTGGTTAAGCGTCCGACTTCGGCTCAGGTCATGATCACGCGGTTCATGAGTTTGAACCCTGCGTCGGGCTCTGGGCTGACACCTCAGAGCCTGGAGCTGCTTCGGATTCTGTGTCTCCCTCTCTCTCTGCCCCTCCCCTATTCTCTCTCTCACAAATAAACATTTTAAAAACATTTAAAAATTAAAAAGAGAAACAAAATACATTATCCAAGTTGCCTAAAAAATGTTGTGACGCAGCTGCTAGGACATTTTAAATTACATATGTGGCTCATGTTTTATTCCCATTGGGCCGAGGTGCTGCCCTAGACGATTCTGCCCCAGGATATGGGTAAGGTCAAGCCAAAGAGAAAACAGCGTGCAGCTTTCTTTCTGTGTCAGGCTCTCCGGCCACGCATTATCCGACCAACCCACAGGCAGGAAGTTCTCCCAGCATCCCACCTGAGTTCCTCCTGCTGCAGGTAGGCCTCTTTTCCTTAACCTGGAGGGAGACAAAGGTTGGGCCCATCCTTCAGTCTTTCGTACTGACTCCTCATTTCTTCAGGGTCCCGGGGACCCCACACCACTACTGCCTCTCATCACCACCTTCTTTTCCATAGGCTCGTTTAGAAAGAACAGGGACTGGGGCGCCTGGGTGGTTCAGTTGGCTAAACATCTGACTTTTTTTTTTAAGGCTTATTTATTTTTGAGACAGAGAGAGATAGCGAGAGAAAACACACCCAGGAGCACAAGCAGATGAGGGGCAGAGAAAGAGGGAGAGAATCCCAAGCAGGCTCCACATTGTCAGTGTAGAGGCCAATGCGGGGCTTGAACTCACAAATTGTGAGATCATGACCTGAGCCGAAATCAAGTGTCAGACGTTCAACCGACAGAGCCACCCAGGCACCCCAGCATCCAGCTCTTGATTTCAGCTCAGGTCATGATCTCATGGTTCGTGGGATCACGCCCCATGTCGGGCTCTGTGCTGACAGCACGGAGCCTGCTTGGGATTCTCTCACCCTCTCTCTCTCCCCCTCCCCTGCTCTTTCTCTCTTCTCTTTCAAAAAGATAAACTTAAAAAAAAGAAAGGCAACATCGTGGATGGAATTAGAGTGTATTATGCTAAGCAAAATAAGTCAGTCAGAGAAAGACAAATATCTATGACTTCACTCATATGCGGAATTTAAGATACAAAAGAGATGAACATAAAGGAAGCAAAAATAATGTAAAAACAGGGGAGGGGGACAAACCAGAGAGACTCTTAAATACAGAGAACAACCTGAGGGTTGCTGGTGGGGTGTTAGGTGGGGGGATGGGCTAAATGGGTGAAGGGCATTAAGGAAGACACTGTTGGGATGAGCACTGAGTGTTATATGTAAGTGACAAATCACTAAATTCTATTCCTGAAATCATGATTACACTGTATGTTAACTAGCTTGGATGTAAGTTAAAATACTAATAAAAATACATACATACATACCAAAAAAAGAACGAAAAACAAACGAATAGGGACTGAGTCAGGCCACCAGGTTTTGAATCCCCTTCTGCCACTTAAAATGCCTTGGGACTTGGGTGAGCTCTTTGCCTCTCTGAGCCTCATTTCACATCTCTGTGAAATGGGAGGGTACCAACAACTGCACCGAGGAGGACCGCCTGCGGCTTGAACATAACCTTCAAGAAGATGGTGGCTGGAAGGCTCAGCTCACCCCCCAGAGCACACAGGCCTCGCCCCATAGAGCCTGCCCAGTTCTCCATCATTCCCTTGTATTCCTCAGGATATCTTCTCCAAGGGATCATGGCTCCCTCAAGAACAAAATGAGGGGAAGAAATAGCATGGTGCCCGTACCTGGGCAGGGGCCAAGAGACTAGGTTCAAATGTAATTAGTGTGGTGACAGGGGACTCCCCAGGTCGGGGGAGGAGTGGGGAGGAGAGGCAAACATGCAAATAAGGCCCACAAATCCCCAAAGGAGGCTGCAAACCTGAGTTCAGGCAGAGGGAGGAGGTGTGGCCCCAGGCCAGATCCAAGAGGCCTGGGGGTCTTGTTGGGAATGGGGAAAGAAGGGATTTGGATTTGGGGAGAGGACAGAGGTCAGCTAGGGAGGAGCCAGAAACCCAGAGCAGCCTGGCCTCCCCATTCCTTGGTTGTCCCATCCCCCAACTTCTAACAGCCTTTAAAGACGCAGCCCCACACCGGAGAACAGGGTCCACACGGGGCACAGGAAGTGGACTCAGCCCCAGGGGTGCCCTGCTGTGGGACTTCCAAGGCCCGTAGCAGCCCCGAACCATCCCTCCACCCAGGACAAGGGGTGGGACGGGGACTCAGCCTAGGACAGCAGAGGCCTCTGGCTCAAATTCAAGCCAGGAGGTTGCCCAAAGCCTGACAGCCACTGATGCCAGCCTCCCCTACCTCCTGAGCTCAGCATCCAGCCTACCCGGCCCTGCCCCCACGCTGCTACCTGGCTCAGGTGACCTCGGCCAAGGGAGGAGAGAACAATGAACGCTTTTGACAGCAGCTGGGAAAGGAGAGATTTGTAGGAGCCGCCAAACTGCAACATTAGCCTGGTGCGGGAAAGAAAGCCCCGTCTGTCTCCTGCTGGCTCCAGGACCCCATTTCAGGTTCTCGGAAGGGAGAGAGCAAGGGCTGTTGGTCAGAGACAGTGGGGGTCCTTCATCTTGTCCTCAGTGAGGGAAGACGCCGGCCAAGATCCAGGGCCGAGGATCTTGTCGGGGGGCTGGAAGGAGGGCTGTCTAGGGCCAGAGGGGTCACGCCCAGCTGCCGGGCTGGGTGGCACTGCCCTGGACTGGGTGCGGTCAGCTCAGATTCCTGGCGGTGGCAGCAACCTGTCCCTCCCTGTGTGGCTGTCACCTGACACCAGGGGCCCAGCCACAAAAAAGCCAAGACAAAACAACCTGGTCCTGGACAGGGGCAGCCGGTCAGGAACATACTGTTTGTTCAGGGCCCGGGGGGTAGGGGAGTGTGGGCGGGCTGGGCAGGAAGGGCCCAGAGCCGTTATCAACGCTGGTTTCACCAGGGGAGGGAGAGGCCTCAAGCGAGTTCCAAGGCAGGAGTTTTACTATGGCATGAGTTTCTGTCCCCTTGGCATCACCTCCTCCCCACTGACATGCCCAGCGGGCTCCACAGTCCCCTCATCTGGTGCTCGATGGCTCAGAAGACTACTTCGTGGGGAAAGAAACTGAGGCTTGGGAGGTGAGGCCACCGCCCTCCGGGGCCAGCTGGTAGGTAGATGGAGCCAGGGACCTTGTTCCCAGCCGGCGCTACCACTCGCCATATACTCAGCCTGCGCAAGCCCCAGAGGCCTCAGTTTTCTCACCTGCAGAATGGGAACACCAGCAGCTGTGAGGCACCCGTCATGAGGATGAGGTAAGGCACCGGCTGTGTACCAGGCACCGTTCAAAGCCATTTAACTTTCATAGCCTGCCAACCTGGATGTAGAGACTATTACGATGCCCACTTTATAGATGAGGAAACTGAGGAGCCGAGAGGTTAGGTAACGTGTCTGCAGTGACTCAGCGAGAAAGCGGCACAGCTGGCACCGAGGCTCGGGGCCATCTGGCTCCAGTGTCCCTGCCCCTAACCACTGAACCACCCAGCCCCTCGGCTGTCTGGCTGAGGGTTCAGAGACTCTGTCTACAGGCACAGCTCCTTCCCAGGAACCGCCGGTCTGCTCTGGACACTCCTTGCTTCACCAGCTGTAGGCACCCTTCCGAGGGCCCCTCGCCTCTGTGTGAGTAACACCTGCACTGGACGGGCCACCCGAGGCTCAGAACTCCAGCTCTGTGTATCCATCCCACTGTCTGCGAAGACCCAAGGCTTCCGAGGCTCCCCGAACTCAGTCTTAGGCCAGAGAAGGCCCACAGAGCTGTGCTCTGAATCTCTAGCCACGAGCCACGCACAGCCTTGCAGCTTAGACCTTAACCCACTTAATCTTCCCACCAACTCTCTGGGGTAGCGTCTGCCAGCTCCACTGGAGAGATGAGTGACTTGCCCAAGGTCACCCAGCTGGTGAACCTCGGCACTCAGTTCTGGGGCTGGCACCACTGACCCCTGGGCCAAACCACCTCACCGTTGTTATTCTGTCCAAATTAAACGCATCACTTTCCCTTAACCTGTTCCTCACCTGTCTTGGGCTCCCCACCCCAGCGCTTGGCACCATTAACGGCCCGGGATGGCACCCCCCCAGTCATGCTGGGCACCCACCGCCCTTCCTTGCCCCGCTTACTCCTACACCCCCATCTAGCACCAGGCCTCATGCCCTAAATAGTTCTCTAATCCAGCGGTCCTCAGCTAGGGGCCACTGGGCAGTATCTGGAGACATTTCTGGCTGTACCTCTTGGGGAAGCAGGGCCAGGCACGCTGCTAACCAACCCGTTCTGTTCTCACCACATAGCCAGCCCCAAATGTCAACAGTGGGAAGGGTTGAGAAGCCCGGTTCTATCCCGGCCCTGGGCCCCCTCCCCCCGCACTGCCCGGGCCTCATCCAATCACTGCAGTGCTCTTCTTTGGGGGTGGGGGGGGAGTTCTTTTCTAAACTGTAAATGGGATGCTCACTCTCCTGCTCAAAATCCACCCCAGCTATGGTGTGTCAGGCCCCAGATTTCCAGGTTCCCGGCTCCCTCAAGCTGACTTCAGGGAAGCCCGGGCGGGGGAGGGGCTGGCATGGGCGGGATTACCCAGGCTCCCAAATATTCCAGGATCTGGCCTCATCCCCCCACTCCCAACCCTTCAGGCTCCCCCATTCATTCAGTGTCCAGATGAGACTAAACCAGCCCCCACCCCCACCCCCTTCCTCGTCCCAGGAAGTGGAATTTCAGCCCATCAGCTCCCTTCCTCTTCCCAGACTATAAAAGTCCTGGAGGGCAAAGATGTTATCTGAGATCCTCACAGCCCCAGCCCTGGGCTGTGGAGGCAGTAGGTGCTCAATGCAGGCTTCCAGCAAGTGAAAGGAAGGAGGAAGGAATTCCAGGGGCCTCCCCTCCCCCTCTCCCCAGCCAGGCCTAGGGGATGCGGCAGCCAAGTTTGGGGGCCACCAGTTGTGGGGCACGGGGCGGGGGGAGGGGTGACTCCTCCGCCCCAGCCCCGCCCCGACATACAGCTGGAACTTGGGGCAGGGGTTCCTCCCTCTGCTGAGCCTGTCTGTCCGGTTTCTACTAGAATTGGCCACCTTTCTGGGGTGTGAGATCTCTCGGTGTCATCAGGGACAACTGAGGCATGCGTAGGTCACCCAAGCCCCTAGGTGGGTGCTGAGGTTCTAAGACCCCCCCCCACTCATGGGTTACTTGCTTCGAACCAAGAGTGGCAGACCCCCAGGGACCCTGAGATCCCGCGTTGCCAACACCTGCACCCTGTTTCCCGAGGCCCAAAAATCCTGCCCACAGCTTCCTTCTGCCAGTGGGAGGAGGTGCTCGTTTAGGGAAGCCCTCATCCCCCAGGGGAGTGGCCTCACAGCAAAGCTCCATCGTGACACCTGCCACTGGTCAAGAAAATCAGAGGAAAATGGCAGGGCACGTGGGGGACCGCCACCCACCTCAAGCCCCTGGGAACGCTCTCTCCCTGGGAGGCAGCCCCTGAAGACAGACAGCAGCTAGTGTTCCTGGACCACAAATTATTTAACTCCGTATAATCCGTGCGACATGCCTATGATGAGGGTGACAGGCACAGGGTGGCCCAAGTGCTAAGTGGCCAAGCTATTTGAAGCCCCGTGCATCAGCATGTCCTGGAGGGGTCCCCGCGCCCCAGAGGCGCAGAGCGTCAGGGTGCCCCGCTGCCCGCAGTCCACCTGCTGGGGCGGAGGGAAGCTCAGGCACGCAGGCCACGGGCCCAGATCAAAGCAGACCTAAGAGAGGCTAATTACCCCGAAACAGGGGCAGATTGCTAGGTGGCTGCAGAGCTAATAAACCACGTTGTGCTCCTCCTGTTTACAGGGCAGCTCCGGCCTTCCCAGGCACCAGCCACCCTGGGGAGGCCCCGGGGAGCTTTTGGGACGTCAGGAGCAGGTCCGGGGTTGGGGCAGCCAAATGCCAGCTGCGGCACATTGTCGCAGGTGCCTCTCCCTGCTCACCCAGGCCTAGTGCTGCCACGAGGAACTGTTGTGTTCTGCCTACAGGGACAGCTGCATTTTCCTCTGGGGGCAATTTGAGGAGAAAGGGGACAGCCACGGCCTGTGGTCACTGCCCAAGGGACCTGGCATCACGGGAACATGGGTACACCTGGCAGCGTTCAGCTTCCTTTCATCTTTCCTGTCCCTAAGCCTCCTCAACAGCACTGTGAGGAGATAGGTTGTCTTATCCTCATTTTACGGGTGGGGAAACTGAGGCTGGAAGCAGCAGAGTGATTTGCAGAGGTCACACAGCCGAGGGGCCTCGGGACAGGGAGTCCTGACGCCCGGGCATCCCACTGCCCTTTCCCAGGAAAGCCTGCCAACCAGACCCGATTGGATTCCAGAGCCAGATTCCCAAGAAGCACTGCAGGCAGCGCTGAGTGAAGTACCTTAATCCAGGCACAGGCAACCTGAGTGGCCCAGCCCGCGGAGGGTGGACAACACGGTGCCTGCCACGCACACCTGACCCGCTTCCCCTTACCTTGTTAAACTGGAAAAGGTCCCGCTTGAGCCTCTCCCTCGCGGGGTCATGTCCTGGCCTCAGGAACCGTCTCATCATGCCTGGCGTGCAGCCTCCTGGAGAAAGAGGAGGGGCCGCTGATCACCAGGGAGAGGCAGACGCGCAGCCCTGGCCCCAGATGTCAGCTTGGCCCGGCCCGGCCGCTGTCCCCGAGCCCACAGCGGCTTCACCGGCGAGCCTGCTGCGCGCCCCCGCCCCGTCTGCCCAGCGCGGTCGAGGACTCTCAGCGGTACCCGGAGGTCCGGGGCTGGCCGAAGCTCGAACGCTGGCTCGGGCCGCCTGTGGCCTTATAAAGCCAGCGGGAGAGGCTGGGGGAGGAAGCCATTTCACCGGGCTTTATAGGAGCGGAGGCCCTGAGGTTAATTAGCTTAATTGTTAACCTGTTTTCTGAAAAACCATAAAAGCCCAGCTCAACAGAAAGGGAAACTTCCCAAGCCTCTCTCACGAGAGCCAGTTGGGAGGCAGAAATGCAAAGGCTGTCCACCTCGGCTCCCAGACCAGAACCCAAACAGGGGCAGGGGAGAGGCCTGGCAGCGATCCCTGGGGGCCACCCCCCACCCCGGGCAGGACTTCCCGCCCCTCCCCCCCAGCCCCCGAACTGCAGGGACACCTCTCCCACCGCGACCGCTCCCACCGCGACCGCTCCCACCGCGACCGGCGGGAGCCTGAGCGGGTGACACGTGGGGCACGCAGTCCGGAGCCGCTGGGGTTTCGGAAGCCGCAGCTCTCGCCCTGGGCTTCCCGGCTGGCCCCCCGACTCCCATCTCTGGCCATCCCGGTCCCAGCTCCCCTGGGCTCTGATGGGGTGCGCCCGTGACTCCCTTTTCCCATGGGCCTAAGCTGAGCTTTGTCAGGAGAAGAAATCTGCTCCCAATAAAGAAACCAGCTCAAGGCCCCAAACCCATCCGAGCAAACCATCCGAATGGAGCACACATTCCCAGTCCGGGGGGAACTATTTCTGGATCATCCTTGGGGGAAGGGAGAAGGATCATCTTCTCTTCAGTTTCCGGCTTCCAGCAGCACGGCCTCCCACTGACCACAGGACACCAAGGCCCGTCCTCAGGAACCCAGGGGCTCAGGCCTACCCGACTAAGCAGACCCTGTCCCGGCCCCGGAGGAGGGGCAGATAGACAGTCCAGTGTAGCATGTGGAGTGCCCTGCCAGGGGGCACCAGGCCAGGGTGTGGGTTGGGGGGAGCACCTGGTCCAGACTGGTGGACTCCCTTCGGGGAAAGAAGGTATCTGAGACCTGAAGGGTGTCTTTTAGTTTCTGGCTTCTCAGGAGGTGACAAAAATTAACCATCAGGCCAGGGCTTTGCACATGAAAGGACCCTGTGTGGTCCAAGACTGGGGGCTCCCTCCCAGGCATGTGCTTGGCAGAGGGGGGTGGCAGCGGTGGTCTTCTGGCAGAGCAACCAAGGGCTGGCTATGCTGGGAGGGGTCACCCCACTTGGCAGAGACACACATCCGGGGGGCAGTCCAACCACCGCTCCGGCTGGGAACAGGTAAAGACCAGTTCTCAGAGGGCCATCACCTTCTGGGGGCACCGAAAAGACCACCACTTGCAGGAGGGGGTCGGGTGGATGTGAGAGATTTGGGCCTTTTCACATTTTGGGGAAGCCAGGGCAGAACGGGGAGTCCCATTTCCCTACCGCAGGTAGCCAGGACACTGCCAGGTGCCCACGGGACCTGAGGCCCCGCAGTGGGTCAGGGAAGAAACACAGATAAGTCCTGGAGGCTCTGGGGACTGGGACTGAAAGCACTGCTGGGCATGCAGCAGTGACCTGGGCCTCCCGGACAAACAGCTGAGCCTCGGTCTTGCATTCCAGCTGTGGGGGAGGGCGGCACAAGCTCATAAATCGGCAGCAGCTCCCCTCCCGGCTCCTGGGGGCGTCCACTCTCCCTGCCTGGGCCTAGGTCACTGGGTCAGAAGCCAGAGGAAGCTGGGAGCGGTGCCCCGGAGGAGAGGGGCCTACAGGGCAGGGCCTGCTCTAGGGAGGGGCTCCTCTGGGCTCTGGCCTGAAGGATCCATGCAGGCTGTGGGGTCGGGACCAGAGGGCACAGGGCCATCTGTGCCAAGGACTCACACAGGCCAGGGGGACGAGGTGCAGGGAGGAGGGAGGCAGACAGGATGTGGAGACCAGTGGGAGACGGTAGGCACTCCATCCACCCAAATGCCCTGCAGAACATCTGCTGCATACCAGGCACTAAACCAGACTCCTACGTGTTATTTTTATTACTTTTTAAACATTTCGCTCGAGTAATCCCTGCTCAGTGTAAAACAAAACAAAACAAAAAAACACACAACATAACACAACAACAACCAGAAGAGAAAATCCTCCCTAAATCCCACTAGTCGTAGGCCCAGTGGCATGTCGGTACATGTCCTGACCCTTCTTTTCCTTTGCACTTCTGTACAAGGTGCACCTAAACCCCATCCCGGATGTTTGTTCGCCCTCCACAAGCCTCCCTGGAAGTTGAGTGGAATGTCTCCACTTGGCAGACAAGGACATGAAGACCACAGAGGGTGGGTAGCTTCAAGTTCAAGGTCGCTGGGGAGAAAAACCAGCAAAACTTGGATCTCCCCCCACGTCTGGCCAGCTCCAAATCTAAGGACTTGGGGAGGCAGGGAAGGATGGATACAAGACAGAGGGTGCCTAATTACATCCCTGCAATTCAAAGGCACGGACACATGCAAACACACACACACACTCCCACGTGCCTTCAGCTCAGGGCCAACGAAGCAGTTTGGGGCTTGGGGCCCGGTCGCTGCTTGTGAGGTGCTGGCAAGGTGCCACCTACTCACAGGGGGCTGGGACCTCATGGGCACGGGGTGACGGAGCCAGGACCAAGACCAGCAGCCGCGGCCTCTGTTCCTCACTCCAGCCAACCCCTCAGTGTTGCTCCCAACACAGAAATAACTGCCCAGGTCAAGGCATAAAAAGTGCACCCACCCCTTCCTGAAAGGGAACAGGTCTGGGACTGGCTAGATTTACCTCCAAGCAAACCCTGAGCTCCACTCACCCCCGATAAGCGCATTCTCTAGAGAGAAGCTTCAGGAACCTAGGCCTGGAGCCTCATGGTATGGAACAGACCCTACCTACTCAGCCCACTCCTGGGGGTGGGAAACGGGGAGGGGCGGTTGTAAGGGAAAGAGCCAGGGCTTGGTACCAACAGCCAGGGCTCAACCACCACAGCTCAGCCCCTCCAAGCTGTGTGGCCTCCCAGGGTAGCTCCTCCAGGCCCAGTGAGCTCATCTGCAAAGGGGGATGCACCTGTCTGCTGGCAGGGAACAGGCGTTGTCCCAGGGCTGGGGACACAGCGGTGACAAAGACAGACGTGAGCCTTTATGTCACCAAGCTGACATCTTTGCAGGGGAGAGCATGATGACTCACAAGTTCACAAATCAGTCAGCGGGACGGTTTCCGAGAGAGAGAGAGCAGGGCCAGCAAGGAAGCAAAGGAAGGGGCCAAGACAGAGTGACCAGGGTGTGGTGGCTGGAAGGACTCCGTGAACGTTCCGGCATCTGGATCCATGGGTTTGCTGATCCTTCTGCCATGGGATGCTTTTCTTCCAGATAACCCACCTGCTCGCTCCCTCCCTCCCTCCCCTCCACTTAAATGTTCCTTTTTGGACATTCTCTCTCCTACTTCCCAGTTTTGCTTTGCTCCTTACCACCACCGGTTACAGTGAACCAGTCTCCCCACTAGTCCTGTTTGTTACCTGGGCAGCCCTCCACAAGGATGAGCCTTCTCATTCTCATCAGGACCCCTGCCCTCTTTTTCACTGCTGCACCTCTGCTAAATGAATGAACAGAGGTGGAAATGTCTCCACCCAGACCTAAATGATAGGAAGTGGTCAGCCGTGGTAAGGTTCGGGGGCAGGGCGTGTCAGGGGAACGGAACAAGCTTGCATCTTCCAGGGGGACGAAGACAGCACAGGGGTGGAGTGCAGGCAACAGGAGAGATGGGGTGGGCCAGAGAGGGGGGCCTGGAGGGCCACCGAGGAAAGTCTCAGTCCTAGTTCACTGGGAGCCGGCTGACAGTCCTGGGCAGGGCCTGCCTTGGGCTGCCCTCCCCTCCCCCACACAGCACCCCCCACCCCCTCAGGCGTGGCCCTGTGTTGGCCGACCCATCTGCTCAGCCCCCACCCCAGGCTCCATCCACTATGGTCTCCATGTCTGCTTTCGTCCGAAAGCCCAACCTCATGCAGCACATCAGAAATCATCTAAAAAGCATTTTCTTTCTGAACCCATCGTGACCATTCTCCCCCTCCTCCCTGGGGGGCTTGACCACACGTTATGCTAAAATGGTCCCTAAAACCACCATGGACAAAGGGCCCCCATCTGGCTCCTGGAATGTTCTCCGCAGCCTTGTGCTGGTCATGAAGATACCAGGGAAAATCAGAAGCAACCTAAGGGGCCAACAATAGGGAGCAGCGCCACGACGGAAGGCACACGGGGCAGAAGACGGTGGACACGGGACTATGTGCACAAGGTGCTCGAGAGCCAGGGAGACGCCGTTAAAGATATTCATGTACGTAGAGGACACACTGGCAGGGTTATGGGATTAGTGGAGATTTTTCTTCTTCTTTTGGTTCATCTGCCTCCGAGGCAGGGCAGATAAGAGGATCACATGGGAGAAGGGGCGAAGGCCCAGAGAGGGGGCAGGTATGAGGGTGGCCCTAAGCGCCGTTGGCAGGATCGTGCCTGCCCTCTTGGGGGCTGGGTTCCTCTCCAGCCATGTCAACCTGAACAGGGGAGAGGCCTGCCCCCTGGCCACCAGGTGGGTGCAGAGGCAGGGAAGAGATAGGCGGGTAGGACCAGCTGATGACCTTGGGCTTCAGGGTCCCCGGGGGGTGAAGGACGTTACTACTTTATAGGCCATGCCCACTAGGGGATGCCAAGAAGAACCTGAGGCAGAGTCCCTGGAGATGTGTAAGATGCTCTGAGGGTCCCCAGGGCTTCCTGCACCAGGGACCCCACATGGCCAGAGCATGACCCCGGAGACGGGGCTTCGTAAGGAGAAACACCTCCATCCCCTGAACTCCTAAAGACGGCCCAACCTCAGTCTCAGTTCCTGCCTGTCACCCTCTCTGCCCTTGACGGGACTAACCTCCAAACAATCCTCCCTGCTCTGCCCTCCGTTCCCTTGGGTGTGGGCGCTCAGGGTCTGGGGCCAGGCCATGTGAACCTTGCTGACTGATGGCTGAGCTGTGTGTCGGGGGGCAGGGCACTGATTCTTACCCGGCTGCCACACAGGTCTGCGCCTCATGTGTGGAAGCAGCCTGTGAGGTCCCTGTGGGCAGCTGACCTGGTGGTTCCCTCCCCTTCTTGCTGCTCAAATCACCCAACACTGCCACCGGCCACGAAACACTCCAGAGGCCAGGACTGGTGTCCCCACACCCTGATGCACACCCTGGAAAAGACAGGAGAGAGGTCTCCTTGGCAAATTCACACCCTGGCTTCCCTTTCCATCCTGGGGGTGGGGCGGGGGGAGACCCCACCATTGAGATGCATATGGACCCTGCATCTCAGAAGCTCAGGAAAGAGACCAGGAGAGGCAGAGATGAAATAACTGAATGGGCAGGCCTGTCGTGGCGCCTATCTCTAAGCAGATCTGATTGTGCTGCAGGGAGGAAAAAAGGGAAGGGGGTCCTTCCCCAGACTGCTCAGCCCACACAGGTACCGTTTGCCCAGAGGCAGAGGCCTGGCCAAGCTAAGCCCGTCTGTCCTGAAGGTGTGAGATGGGATCTGAGAAGGTCCCTCAATAGCCCGGTCAACTTCAGTGATCTGCCCGGAGAGGCTATGCCCAGGGGCAGGGCTCTAGACACCTAGGCCCGAGGTGAAGAAGGCTCTGGTAGCCACACTCAGCACCTGGCTGAGTTCCCCATCTCCAGGAGCACATACAGCATGAGCCGGAGTCCCAAGCTCTCCTCTCCTCTCCCCTTTGTTTGCGCTCCCCACAGCCCCCCTGCTACTGCAGAGGCTGCCCTCCCTTCCCCACGAGGGAGGGCAACATCCTGTGTGAGGCCTGCATGTGGCTGTGTCCTTCCGTCTGCCGGGTGTGAGTACACCTACCAAGGGGAGCGGTGGGGCAGGGATCTCACTGACTGGGGCAGCTGTCTGTGCCAACTCAGACGCCCAAGGCGGCTTTGCAGGCGTCCGTGTTGCCCAGGGAAACTCAACCTCCCAGAAGCACCAGACAGACAGTGCCCTGGCCAGCAGCGTAGCAACCACACCTTGGCTGAAAGGGCTAGGTGGGAGGTGGGACTACAAGAACACCCAGAGAGGGGACAGGAACCAGAAGGTTGTCACTGCTGATGTTAGGTAATAATAAGGATCGAGACCCAAACTGTAGCCAGATGCCACCTGAAGCACTCTACCTACATCATCTCATGGAATTCTATTACTTACAAAATAACCCATTCAGAGAGACATCAAGTCCAAGCAGTTAGTGAGAGTCCCAGCCCCCATCTGAACTCCAACCTGACTGCACAACCCTCTGTCTGCCAAGTTCAGGCCTCTCGCCCAGGGCAAAGGGACTGGTCAGCAGTAGCCTGGGTGGGACAGCCTGAGTTAGTGGCCAGAGCCTGACCTCACCCTCCCTGGCTGGGCCCAGAGCAGCCACGCCCCCTAACCCCATCCTAAGGAGCCACAGGCCAATCCCACAACCCTGGGACGGCCTTCCTGCCACACCCAAGGCTCCTCCTACAGGGTTTCCCTCCCCAGCGGCTGAGGATGGGGTGGGATGTTGAAATGCGTCCATTCCCTGAACACATCCCCATTCTGGAGGGCTCGGTCCCTTTCTGCATCCCAACATCAGACTTCCAGGGAAGTGAACAGACTGGAGATGGCCAAGCCCGAGGAGGAAAGCCATCCGGGGAGCAGGTGGGCAGCTTGCCTGGGGTGGGGGTGGTGGGCGGCCTGGCTCATCCTCTCAGGCCCCATTCCACAGCCTCCTACTCGCCTCAAACCTTGAACAGCTGACCCAAGGAGGTTCCAAGAGAGGTCAGCTCCAGGAGAAAGGGACAATGCCTGTCCTGTCCATGGCTGTATCCCCAGTGCTTAGTGCCCGCACATGGAAGACACTCCGATGTTACCTGAAGAACTCCCTTACCCCCTACAAGTCTGCGCTCAAATGCGGCACCCTTACCACCTCTCCAAGTTGCAACCCGCCCCCCACCCCAGGGGTCCCAATCCCCTACTTTTGTCCCTATTCTAAATAACTCGAATCAACTTTTGACACATACTTTATTACCTAGGCTCATTTTCTGTCACTCACGCCCCCCACCCTTTACAATGTGAGTCCTGGGATGGCAGAGATTACGGCTGGTGTCTAAAGCACCCTGGGCACATAGAGGCACCAGTAAATACTTATCACGTGAATGAGTAAATAGCTAGGACTGAATAGAGATCAACAAGGCAAAGGTCTTCTCTAGTTGGGAGACACTGATCCCAAAGAGTACTGGGCTGGGGCCCCACAGGGTCCCTCGGGGAACTTCCCCACCCTGTTCTCAAGTCTCTGGGCCAAGGCCAGGGCCACGTAGACATCATGCCTGGCATCCTGCTGGAGACACCTGTGTGGGCCCTGCCTCGGACCAAGGCTCCAGGACACCCAGCAAGGAGGCTCCAAGAATAATAGTATTTGCTAGAATCAAGTGGTCCTGTGCCCAGATGTCCCTCTCATCAAACCCTGGGAACACTGAGTCAGGTGTATGAGAGAAGACTCTAGTCTCTGCTGAATTCCTTAAGGGTAGAGTCAGGTAGCTAGCAGCTTTCCTGTCCCCACGCCCAGAGAAGCCTCTCCTAGCTCAAGAATTCACTGTGGTTCCTGGGAAGGGGAAGGAGTAGGGTGACTCTTCAAAGTACCAGTTTCCTCGGAGAGGCAGGGTGGGGAGGGAAGGTCACCTCAAAGGGAGCTGAGCAGAGCCCCATGGTGCCAGGGCACAGGGAGGGGACGGTGTCCTGGGGAACCCTGGAAGCCAAGGCTGGAGAAGTGTAGAAGAGCAAGCAGTTCCGAGGCCCCCCAGCCCCCGGGAGACACCCCTCTCCTGCCCCATACCCTCCTTCTCCCTGAAGACTGCTCCTGGGGAGGGGAAAACAAAGTCGCCAAACAGACCTGGCATGCCTCAACCCAGGAGGAGCCCTGATTGTGATATCGCCTGAGTGAGATAAGAAGGCTTCTCTGAGCTGAGGACTCAGGAGAAGGAAGTCCAGGCTCACGGCAGCCAACCCAGGAGCGGGGACCATGGGCCGCTTGGGCCTCCACTCAGGTGTCTCAACAGCTGCCCCTCACGCTTCTGGAAGGACCAGGAAGGTTGAGGAACACCACAAGTTTCCTGAGACTCTTGCCTGGTATGCTCAGTGTCGAAGGGGGTGGGGGGTGAGGGGGTAGGGGCTCCACACTTTCTAGCTCCAAGCACCACTTTCTCTATCAGCAGGAGGGGGAAGACCTGGGGCCAGGAAGACACTCCTTTCCTAAAAGAGGTTGAAAGAAAGCACTATGAAAGCACTCCTTAAGGACAGCAGAGCAGCACAGGAATGCGACTGATCCCCCTCCACCTCCAACAGGGTATCGAACACATACAGCCAAGCCCTCTGCTGAGCAAAAAGTTGAGCAGATTAGATTGTGCCCCCTCTTCCTCCCAGGGAAGGCCCCCAGCTGGGGTCTGGCTATGGTGCCTCACTCCTGGCTCTCCCAGGGAGCAGGGGGAAGTACCAAGGGCCACAGAAACACAAGGTGAGGTTAGAAGAGGCCACTGTCCTCTACTTCTGCCTCCCTAGTTTCAAGGAACAATATTTGCATTTTAAAAGTTCTGACTTCCAGAGGCTTTCAAAAATCAAGACCTCTTGGGGCGTCTGGGTGGCTAAGCGTCTTGAGTAGGTTAAGCGTCCGACTTCAGCTCAGGTCATGATCTCATGGTTCATGGCTTAAGGCCGTGTTGGGCTCTGTGCTGACAGCTCAGAGCCTGGAGCCTGCTTCAGATTCTGTGTCTCCCTCTCTCTCTCTGCCCCTCCCTGTCTCTGAAAAATGAATAAACGTTAAAAGAAAATTTAAAGAAATAAAATAAAATATTAAAAAAAAATCAGGACCTCTCAGCTGACGTCTGGACAAAGAAGCCAAATTCCCTCACAACTCACCAGGTATGTCCAAAAGGCTCAGGTGTCTGCCCAAAGGCCCACAGGTGACGCTTTTTATGCTTTATGGGGGAAGTTAAGCAGCTCACACACACCCCCATGCCTGCTATATGCCAGGCCACACGTGTTCGTGACATTTTTCATTCTCCTATCAACAAGGCTCGCTGGGGCTTGGCATGGTTAAGTTACTGAGCCAAGATTATATAGCAAGAAATCAGCAGCACATGATTCAAAACTACACCTGCTGACCAGAAAGACACTAAAACTTAACACCATGTTTAAGGAAAAAAACTGTAAGGCAAGAGGGAGTTTTGCCTCTTACCTCACACTTTTCTAAAATGTTTCACCTCCCCACAATGGGCTCCTACTGCCTTTAAAAAAAAAAATTATTATTTTTTTTTTTTTAGGGGCGCCTGGGTGGCTCAGTCAGTTGAGCGTCCGACTTTGGCTCAGGTCATGATCTCACAGTTCGTGGGTTCAAGCCCCGCGTCAGGCTCTGTGCTGACAGCTCAGAGCCTGGAGCCTGTTTCCGATTCTGTGTGTCCCTCCCTCTCTGCCCCTCCCCTGCTCATGATCTGTCTCTCTGTCTCAAAAATGAATGTTAAAAAAAATTAAAAAAAATTTTTTAACATTTATTCATTTTTGAGACAGAGAGAGAAACAGAGCGTGAGCAGGGCAGGGGGAGGACCAGAGAGAGAGGGAGACACAGAATCCACAGCAGGCTCCAGGCTCTGAGCTGTGAGCACAGAGCCCAATGCGGGGCTCGAATGCACGAACCGAGAGATCATGCCCTGAGCCGAAGTCGGACGCTTAACCGACTCAGCCACCCAGGTGCCCCGGACTCCCACTGCCTTTTTAATTTTTTAAGTTCATGGTTCAGCTGGGATCATGGGCCTTTTTCTTCTTTTAATGCAACTGTGTTAAAAAGTTCTGAAGTGCTAAATTATGAAGTTATTAAAATTACATTATCTTGCCACCAAAGGGGACACTCCATTGACTCAAGGAAGAGTAGGGATGCAGACTGACCGCAGACACTGGAAACACTGTCCAGTGGCCCCCACAGAGACTGGCCTCGTCTAACTTTGGAGAAGAGGCATGAGCAGTGGTCAGAGTCCCAGAGCTGGGTTAGTCTTCTGACTGCCAGAGGTGAGCACTGTGGACAGATCACTTATGAAAACCAAATACGGTAAAGAAGTAGGACCATCTCTCCCAGGACCCTTCCCAATGCCTCAGCTCACACAGACACAGACTGTCTTCCCCAAAAGGCCTTCTGACCCTGGGTTGGGCCACCTCTTTATTGTCCCCACCTGGGGTTTCCTGTCTCCCCGACATTCATTCCCTCCCAGCTCCCCTCCCTGTTCACAATCCCTTCTGCGGCCAGACAGGGCTTTGAGTTGTAAACTCTCCGGAAGATCCCAAGAGCCCCGGTTCAGACGCC
>CM053565.1:51526199-51555510 GCA_028646485.1 Cryptoprocta ferox | reverse complement strand
CCCCCCCCCCCCCCCCCCCCCCGCCTCACCCAAAGTTCACCATATCTCAGGTGAGAGCCTGAGCGGGCCACGCCGCGGTTCTCGGGGTTTGTCAGTTCTCACTGCCAAAGCTCAGCGTTGTCCACAGTGTCCAGCGGGGGCAAACCGAGGGCACAACTTTGCACGCTTTGGCAAGACCGTATTTTTCACTCCTCACCAGGTCCCCGACGTATCGAGACGCAACTCCACCCTCGTTGTCGTGGAAACCCACTGGATCTCCATATGTTCCCGTAAAGGTGTCCAAAGCCGCCAGAGGCGGAGAAAGGCCCAGAGACCGAAGTCCCTCCCGCGGGCTTCCTGCGTCCGGGGATTAGGAGGCACAAAGGGCCGGCAGGGAGTGGGCCCAGATGGCAGGGGCAGGGACTAAGCCGCCGAGGTAACGTGCTCCGGCCGCTGCTCGCAGACAGCGGGCTACCTGCGACGCGCGTCGCCGGCCTCCGGGGCCAGGCGCCTTGCACGTGGGGCCCAAGGCCCGCGGCTCCCACCCCCGCCCGCGGTGACCTCCTGCACCCACAGCCCGGCCGGGCACTTGTTTCCCCGTTTCCCTAAACCAACACTACTGGGCAATTCCGAAGCTCAAAGTGTGTAAACGCGGGCGGATCAGGCAGAAAAAAGTTCCCAGCCGCAATTCCTACAGGTGTCTTTCTCCCAGACGAGCGGAGCCCCGGGATCCAGGGCTGGGCGGGCGGACCTGCACAGCCCTCCCCGCCCCGCCCCGCGAAACCGGGGGTCCCGGCCCTCCCCGGCCTTCCCGCCGCGAGTGGAGGGCGCCCCGAGGGGGCGGGCCCGGCTAGGTGCTTCCGGGCCCGCGCCTCACCTGGAGCCCCAGGCCGGCCCCCGCCCGAGGCCTCGGCGTCCCACGGCACCGGCCGCCGGCTCCGCTCACTCCGCCGCCGGCCCACGGGCTGCTGGGCGGCAGTCTCCTTCCTGCTCACCTCCGGCGCGGCGAGCAGGGGGCGGAGCCGCCGCTATTTACATAAAGGGCGAGCCGGGCGGGCTCGCGGAGCCCCGAGCTCCGGGCCCCAGCGGCCCCGCCCCCGGGCCTGGCCCCGCCCCCCGCAGCCCGGCGCCGACGGGGCGGGAGCGCAGCGCGGGCGCCCTCGGGGGGCGGGCGGCGGCCGCTCTCCGGCCAATCCACGTCCCGGGGCATGGCGGGGGGCGGGGCCTCGTGAATATGCACGAGGCGTTGCCGTCCCGCCACCCGGCCTCACCTGCGCGCACCTGGACTCAGGACGCACGCC
The DNA here is from genome assembly GCA_028646485.1 of Cryptoprocta ferox. Classification (NCBI taxonomy): domain Eukaryota; kingdom Metazoa; phylum Chordata; class Mammalia; order Carnivora; family Eupleridae; genus Cryptoprocta; species Cryptoprocta ferox. The sequence continues at coordinate 51,554,230 of CM053565.1, read as the reverse complement.
ACGCCCCGTGTCCTGCCGCACCCGGGAGGAGGAAATAGTCCCTGAGACGCGCCTCTGCAGCAGCCGCCTACCCGGCGGGGACCGCAGAGGGGAGCCGTCCCTCCCCCACACCGGCCCAAAGCGACTTCGGGAGGAGCGTGGCCAGGCCGGCTCTTCCCGAGAACGCCCAGCCCACTCAGAGCGGGTGACCCGCTGACAGGGGGCCAGCTTTCGGGACCCCAAGAAAGTGGTGGCCTGGGGACGGGGATGTCGCCGCGAGGCGCCTCCCCTCGGAGCGGGCCCCAGGCCTGGATCCCCATCCTCCGAGTCGCTGCTGAGGCAGGAAGGGGCCCGACGCCCCAAGGGACAGACAGCAACACTGACCAGAGTTTTAGCGCTACGGGGGAGCGGGTTGGAGCGGAAGGGGCGTGGAGGCCGGGGACACGGATGGCACACTCCACAGTAACGACTCGAAGCCGCCAGGGTTCAAGCCACACCGACAAGGCGCCTCTCCGCCGCCCTTCTACACGGATGCGGCTGCGTTTAGGGAAGGTCCGATGGAGGCCAGCCTCCCTCCGCGGACTGCCATGCAAAAGCCAAGCGGACTAGGTCTGTGACTTCCTGTCCCCTGGTTGCAGGCCCAGACAAAGGTGCGGGGTCGCGCCCTTGCCGTCCCGGGTATTTCTCTTCCCTTCCGCACCGGAGAAAGCCTCTCGCTGTCTGTGGGTCTGCAAAGCAGAGGTGAGAGCCTTGGGGACAGCTCCCGGGGACCAGAGGTCGGATGGAGAGGGAGTGTAGCTCTGCACTCCCAGGCTCGGGCTGGGGACTTGTTCACTATCTCCAGCCACAGCAGAAAAGGGATCTATTTTTTAATGGCTTTGGCGTTTTCGCACGAAGCAGGCACCCTCTCGTTTAAAGGCACAGAGTCCTCTCTTCTGCCCCACCCCGCTGGGTCTCTGAAATCTAGTCCTGAGTTCCAAGGGGATCACTGCAAGACAGCAATCTCAGGCATGGGGCTATGGAAGCCAGGTAAGGGGCATGGCATCTTTCTCCTGCAAGCATCAGACACCCAGGGCCAAGGCCCAGACTAGCCCCTGAAGCTACAGGTCAGAGTCTGGGTATAGGAGGCAGCTGAGATGGTCCCTGAGAGTAGACAGTCCAGGTTCCCCAGGGCAGGTCCCATGCCCTGCCAGAGCGGCATGATCAGTGTTCCAGATCCTTGGGCAGCATGAAGTCCCTGAAGCTGTAGAAGGAGATGTCTCCGTGATCCACCAAGGCAAAGATCAGAGGAACATCCCCACTCTGGTAGGACAACCGCTTGAGGGTACAGAGGTCTGGAACTGGCTCATCAAATCTGTAGGGATAAAGTTAGACTGAGACCGGGACATAGGCCACCGGTGAGACCCCACATGAGACCCCAGCCCTCTAAGGCTACCAGGGAAGGGAGATGGTAAGACAGGAGTTGGGGGTGCAAGAAGTCTGGCACTGGACTCTCCTGTCTGCAAACTGCATGGCTCTGGTAAGTTCTCCAAGAGCAATCCAGGGCCTTGGGTGGGTAAGGGGGCTAGGAAAACTGAGGTTCTCATCACTCTTGGCTTGTGAATCCCTCTGATTCACATCCCTTCTACTGGGTGAGCCCGGCACCAAACTGGCACAGGAGACAGACTACCAAAAATGCCAGGAATATGCGCTGAGGACTTGGAAGCTCTGGTTCCTGTAGCACTAACTGGCTGTGTGGCCCTGGATCAGTCACAGCTCTCTGGACCTCTGGTTCCTTTCCGACTGGCAAACTGGCCAGGGACATGGAGAGGAGGTCCACTTGGTTTACAAGAGAACTGGCAGCAGCCTGAGGGTAGCGCTCACTGGTCTCGTACCCACTAATGCACATCCGGGCGTAGGGCTTGCCAGGGTTATTCTTCCGGAATGTGGCCACGGCATCAGCCTGGTAAATGTCAAAGCTGATCTCCAAGCCTCCAGACTTCTCCAGCAGCCTGAAGACAGAGAGAGAAACCTTAAGAAACAGGGAATCTCCTACTCCTCCCCCTTTTCTTTCCCTGCCCTCAGTTCCGGGAAGAGGCCTCCTCCAGAGGAACTGAGGTCCTGCTGTGTGATGCCACTTGGGCAGACGGAGGGTCAGCTGCCTGTCTCAACCCTCGGGCTAAATCTACCTCTTGCCACTCATCCCGCCCTCTCCCCTAGACACACATGAATATCAGCCAAGCTAAGGGTCCCGGGAATGATCCCCCAGCTCATGCCCAACTTCAGGAGTCAAATCCCAGCTGCCAACTCCTGCTGGCAGCCAAGGTGCTAGGGAGACAGGCACTACCTGGCAACTCACCATGTACCTCCATCGGCGAGGTGTGTGGTCTGCAGCACAGAGATCTGCTGAAGGACTGTGGCTGTAAGGACATAAGGTCAAAAATAAGGTGTTGGAGGGGCGCCTGGGTGGCTCTGTCAGTTAAACGTCTGACTTCTGCTCAGGTCATGATCTCATGATCATGGGGCTTCGTGAGTTCAAGCCCCACGTTGGGCTCTGTGTGGACAGCTCAGAGCCTGGAGCCTGCTTCAGATTCTGTATCTCCGTCTCTCTCTGCCCCTCCCCTGCTTGTGCACACATGCTTGTGCTCTAATAAATAAATAACCATTAAATAAAAAAGGTGTTGGAGAGGGAAGTCCACCATCTACAGACTCCTCTGACATTGCTGAATCTGCCATCCAGTTTACGGTTGCCAGACTTGGCAGATTTTTTTTAAAGAAAATTTTAAGTATGTTCCATGCAATATTTGGAATATACTTACACTAAAAAAAAAATTAGCTGTTTACCTGAACTTCAAATTGAACTCATCTGGCAACGCTAATCTAGTTACTTGGATTCTCTTATGGTCTTATAAAGATCATAAAATCTTCCAAATCTGTTAATACGGTTCTTGCTGTTAGTTCCCTATTTTTTTTCCTTCAAATTTTTATTTAAATTCTAGTTTGTTAGCATATAGTGTAATACTGGTTTCAGGAGTAGAATTCACTCGTTCATCACTTACACATAACACCCAGTGCTTAGTTCCCTGTCCCTCAACATGAAGGGTGTACACAGTTAGCCTTCCTTTTATTTGACCAAGATGGCACTTCCTGGTTCTCCTCTAACAGAGCTGGGAGCACAGGGGACCACAGCAGTTGGTGGCAGAGCCATCCACATGCATCTTATTATTTTTAAAGCTGTAGTTGTAGTTTCCATTCCTCTTTGCCTCTCCCCGGATACGGACTTGCCATTTCCAAACCTTCCCACGTGGGTCCTTTTGCTGCTTCCCAGAATAGACTGTCCTTGTGGGTTCCACTCCACTGACCGCTCTCTCTGTCCCATCTTTCTTAAGCCTCAAATTAGCTGTGGTCAATCCATACCCCCTTTCAAAGTGTTAGGATTCCTCAGCTGCCAGGGGCCTGTGGGGCTATGGCAGGGTGAGGGGGTACCTGGGGAGTCTGCCTGGCCAGGACTCAGCAAGGGGTGGACCGGCTGGTCCCACAGGTGTGGGGGGCGGCTCTGGCTGATCTGCAGGTGCCTCCTCTGCAGCAGCTGCTTGTATTCCTGCCAGCTGGAGCAGCACTGCACCTCGGGATCTGCGTTCACATCCTCCCGGAAGCGCTCGGCCTCTGCTTGTTGCTCCCGTTCCCGCCTGGAGAGCTTCTCCTTCCTTTGGTTCAGCTTCTGGCACCAGGACTCAGTGTCTGTCTCCCGCCCCGCGACGTTCGCCGGGAGCAGCTCTGGGGCTGGGGCAAGCAGAAAGGTGTGGCGGCTGTCTGAAGCCATGTTGGGGAAGGAGATCTGCTCAAAGTTCCAGCGTGGCTTACAAACCCCCTTGACCCCATTCTCTACTTTGCCACTCTGCTGGCTGCGCCCCACCCCCTCATTGGCCAGGCCAGGCCAGGGCTCCAGGGATCCCAAAAGCGGAGCGGGGCCCGTTGGGCCCTTTACAGGGCTTGACTGCTGAGGTTTCTCCTCTGGGCATCGGCTGTTCTGGTTGCAGGGAGGTGGGCTGGAAGTTGTCAGGCTCTCAGTTGTCTCATCCACCCCCCGTAGGGGACTCTCCAGGGCCTTGGCCTTCTTATTAATGGACCTGAGGGACGTGGGGAGGAAATGCAGCACATCTGCTCCTGATTGCTGAAGTGCACACGTCCCACGCATGCCTATTGCCTCCAGGGTCCTACAAGAGAGCCGCCCAAACCCAGCTCTTAAGACAATGCCGTTCTCCAGGGTTCTCAAAATGAGCACTCCCTCAACAGCTCCGCTCCCCAGAACTCCCTGGGCGGTGGCCACGTGGGGAGCATTACCGAGAGCTGGACCTCCTCCTCTTCCTCTTGCCATTCCGATCCTCCAAGCACTGGGCACTGCCATCCAAGTTCAGCTGTCTCTCATAAGGGGATGGGATGGAGCTGTGGGGTGAGAATTGGGTAGGCAACAGATCGACTTCCTCACTCTGGAGTTCCCAGTGGAATTTGTGAGGGATTGGCCTAGAAGAACAAGTCAGTGGGCCAGGGTCAAAGCCACACGCCCAGACGAAGGCCCTGGGCAGACCTGCAAGTGGGGTAAATGGGGGAAACTTGCCCAGGCCTCTGGGTCTCACCAATGGCACCTTTGAACAGAGACCTACTGGAACCCGGGCTCCTGCAGAGCCAGCAATAAACGATGAATCGCTGGTGAGAAAAATCAAGAGAACTAGAAAACTTGGAAAATACAGAAAAATAAAAATGAAAAAACCCACAGATACCCCTGTAATACACATACTGCCTCCGTATGTTTTTCCTATAAAAAACGACGTTGTACTCAAATACTGCTGTTTAAGCCTTTTTAGACTCAAGAATGTATATTACAGACATGGCCCCGGACCACTATAGCATTCTTCCCGGCCACGATTTTTTATGGCGCTAAGGCCTCCCTGTCCAAACACCCACCACTAGGCACAAAGAGTTGTTCAAGTTAAATTTAAATCCATGAAAATTAAAAAAAAAAAAAAAAATTCAGTCCCACAGTTGCAAAGCCACATATGTTGGATGGCATAGACATAGAATGTTTGTTCTTGTCGTTGCAGAAAGTTCTACTGGACAGTGCCGTTCTAAGGGATAAACTCAAATTTGTGGGACTGGGCCTTCCGGGCTGAACTCACAGGATGTTTCCAAGTTCACCCATTTTGCAAACTGAGGATGTTTCGTGTAAGCTCCCCGCTAACTGTAAATTCTGTGGGGACAGCGATTTTGCTATTCATCAGCAAGGAGCCCTGGCCCGGCACCCAGTAAGCGATCAACAAGTATTACCGAGTGACTGAGCGTTCTCCCAGGTGAACTCATGCACACATCTGCAAGTATTTCCTTAGCATGCATGCCAGTTTCAGGAACTAAGGGACGTGCCTGTTCTAGAGCTTTCGTGATGTACTGTGAAACAGCAAAGGCTGTACCAGTTTCCACTCTAAGGCTGATGATCTCTAGGACTCTTAGCAACGCTGGGCTACTAAAGTGATGATCTTTAGAGGCCCCAGAAAGAAACAAACAAACAGCAAAAGGTATGTGAGACCCAACTCAACTGTTAACTCCTCACTTGGCCCTTTGTTCAGGCACGCCCTCAACGAGCCTGCCTGCACACCTACTAAGGCACAGAATGTTCCGGTACTACAGCTACATGCCAGGGACCTTTCAGGAACTGGAAGTGTTCACTTGTTATCTGTGGCATGAACAGGCCGAAGGTGGTGCTCAATGTGATAGCCTGGGATAAGCTCAAATGACCGAGATCTGTCCCAACGTGCCTCTCAATAAGGCATTTCCAACAGACGACCGCAGCCCAAGTCCGGGGAGGCACAGCTCCAGCCAAGCAGAGGCCATTTTCCACCCTGGGGCTTGTCTACCAGCTCCCAGGACTAGAACAAAGGGGGGGGGGGGGATTGGCATTTACCTTGGTTGGGACCGACGAACCACATAGCCCAGTCTCTTCAAGTGGCTGAAGACCTCAAGGAGAAAAAGTAAAGATTAGATGTCTACTTTTGAAAACACCAAACGGTTCCTCCGAACAGAAGCCATTCCCCACACCCCCCCCCCCCCTGCACACCCCAATTCCAAAAACCCTGGCATTGGTTGGACCGCACTCCATTATACACTCCCCCGCCCCGAAGGAAGGTCTCAGTCTCTGAATTCGTGTCTCTTGCTTACCTTGCTCTGGGCACAAATGACATTTAGCACTTTCTTGATGTAAACGCAAAATCCACCCCGCCCCCCGGAAAAGACAACAGCTGATGAAGCAAGAAAAGAACTACACCCTAGAACGTTATGATACCAAAGCTGTCGAGAGTGAAGCACCCGGCTACAACAGGAACAAGAAGGTAGCAAAGGTAGTAGACAGCCCACCCCCAACCCCTGCTACTCCGCCCTACACCTCCACAGACAGAGGTAGGGTAGGAGCGGCCTTTGGGAAAGAACCACGTGTCCATCCTTGTGTTCTAAGGCCTGGATCAGAGAGATGGTTACAGGAGTGCCCCCAACCTGCTTGGGCTCTCAGCAGCCTTCAACGCAGACGACCACCTCGTCCTTCTCTTGGCCTCTATGATACCACCCCTCCTGGTTTTTCTCCTGTGTTGTCAGACACTCCTCAGTTTCTGTTTCCGGTTCCTTATCCCCCCCGCCCCCCCAATCTCCTCACACTGGAGTGCTCCAGGTCTCAGACAGCTCTCTACTCTGGCCACACTCCCATACAGCCTTGTGGTTTTAAAAACCATCCATGTGCTCATGATGTCCACATTTGTCTCTAGCCTTGGGTTCTTACCCTGCTTTGTCATGTTCCTAGCCTTTGGTTCTGTGAAGTCAATCATTCAATTGCTTGCTCACTTGTTCCCCACTGCCACCAGTAGGATGCAAGCATCATGACAGCAAAGCCCTCTCCTGTCCTGTCTAGAACTTCACCGGTACTTAAAATTCCTTGCTGACTTAGCGGGTGGGTGGCTCCTCTCCTGGGAGAGGGTGGCAGGTACCTGGTACTGCAGGAAAGTCACGGTGTCCTCAGTCAGCAGGAGCTGGTAGGCCTCCTGAATAGACAGTGGCAGGTCTTGGTGGAAAAGCTGGATGGAGCCCTGGAAGTGGGGTCAACATCTCACTTTGTGGCTTTGGTGGTGGCACACCCAGTGAGGCAACTTCCAGGCTGTGATATATGGGTGACCTCTCCCCCTCCCCGGCCCCCAGCATCACAGCAAGAATATGGCCAACTAGGAAAGGAGAGCAGCACCACTGATTTGGACTGGAATCCCGGCTCTCTACATGGTGTTCTTGTCTCCAGTTCTGGAATTCAGGTTACAAGCTTTTTTTTTTTTTAATTTTTTAACGTTTATTCATTTTTGAGACAGAGAGAGACAAAGCATGAACTGGGGGTGGGCAGAGACAGAGGGAGACACAGTCTGAAGCAGGCTCCGGGCTCTGAGCTGTCAGCACAGAGCCCGATGTGGGGCTCGAACCCACAAACGGTGAGACCATGACCCGAGCTGAAATCGGACGCTCAACCGACTGAGCCACCCAGGCGCCCCACAAGCTTCTTGAACACTCAGTTGTGTCTACACTTTTTCTCCAAAAAAAAAAAACGTGTCCTTTCGGTTCCTTGGTCCCAACCCTCCCTCTTCCCCCAGGGGCCCCACTCACACACTCCAGCAGATATAAGGCCTCTTCGGGGTGAAGCCGCTGCCGGCCCTGCTCTGAGAAGCCCATGGTCTGCCAGAATTTACCCTGTACAGGACCCAAAGCAAATGTCACATAGGAGCCAGGAAGGCAGAGAAGGCGGCGCCCCCTCCCTGAGCCCGGCAGCTCACCGCTGGAGACTTCAATTCCACGAAGCCCCCTTCCGGTCTCCACTCTGCAGCCACCAAACTGCCCCTGGCGAAGAGCGGGGAGGAGTCGGTCTCAGTCCCCCCGCGAAGTCTACGCGGTCCGGCCGCCCCGCCTGTCCCGGCCCCGCCCCGGTCCGCCCCCGCTTACAGGCGCTCCACGCGCTCCTCCGCCAGCAGCTGCCAGAGCTCCTCGCGGCACTGGCGCAGCCGCTCGGCCTGGGCCGCCGAGCCGTCGGGGACGAAGTCCTTGGGCCCATGCGAGCGCGGAGGCAGCTTCTGGGACCGCGAGCGGGCGGCGAGGAGCTCCCGGGCACTGGGGAAGGAAGGCACGTTGGGTCAGCGGCGCTCAGTCGGGGCCGCTCGGCCGCGTCCCGGACTCCCGTCCCCCTTCCCTACGCCCTTTCCGCGTGACCCGCGCCTCCCTGGGCCGGACCACACCTGAGCACGCGCCCGGCGGGAACCTCCACCTCGGCGGGCTCGGGCTCCATCGGGCCGAGGTCTGCGGCTGCGCGCGCACCGCCCTCGGCCCGCCCCCCGCCGGAACTCCGCGGGGCCCTAGCGCCCGTGGATCCTGCCTTCGCTCCGGGCTCAACCAACCGGCTTCCCACCTTCCTGGCTGTCCTAGCGCTGCCAATAAACTCGTGTCTCGATTCCGGGGACAGAGAGATTGCAGGTTTCTGGATTTGTAGGAGCTCCTCTCCTCCCCAGCCCTCCCCTGGGCTCCTCTCTCGTAAAACTTGAGGAACCCGGCGTCTGAGAGTGTAGAATGGTTAAATGAGTGACCTTCCCCTCCGTAGCCCTGGGCCGCTTAGTCTCCACCACTCAGGCTGGACAAGGAGAGAAGAAAGGAGGCTTTAGAGAAGGGAGAGTGGTGGGTTCCCGCATTCCAGCCTCGCAGACCGGCCATCGGGGGCTGTCAGATGCGGTCTGGCTGGGTTCGGAGTTCCTTCTAGCTCTTCCGTTGAGTCCCTTCCGAGGGGCTCGGAAGCCCGGTTTCCAGGGCCGGGGGCGGGAGGAGCTGTCCTCCCCACGATGGTGCTGAAGCGCCTCTCCAGCCCGTCATTAGCACCTCCTGGAGGCTGGGGTCCCCGCAGCAGCCACCGTGGACCGCTCCGACATGGTCCACTAGGTGGCACCATTGCTCTAACCAGAGGCTGTGGGTCGGCGACTCTGGTCGTGGGCGGTGGTCACCGTGGGAGTCCCAGAAGGGGCGAAGGGCGAAAAGGAAGGGGGCTTCCCAAGTGGGGTCCCCAGATCTCGGTTTCTAGACCCCTTCACATAACGTCTTCTCTCCCACCCAGTCATAAACAGGGCATCTCGCCCTTAGGTCTGAACTCGAGGGCCCCAGGTCGCGGCGGCTCCGCAAACGGGACACCGCGGCGCGCACTCACCCCTACCCGGTCCGTTCACCTGGGCGCATGCGCTGACCCGTCCAGCGTGCCCAGGGCGGACGAAAGCGTTTGGGGGCGGGGCGGGGCACGGATGGGGGCGGGGCCGCAGGCTCTGACTGACAGTCCGACTGCGCGGCCGGGACGGTCCCTCCGCTCCCGATCCGGCGGGAGGGAGGGGGGGAGGGGCGGGATTTCCTGCGGGAGGCGCCGAGCCGGCCTTGGAAAAGGAGGAGAGGGAGGAGAAAGGGGCTAAGGGGGGCAGTGGGAGCCACGGTCCAGAGTGCCAGGGACCGAGCCAGGCCACCCGGACCCCCGGCGGGGCAGCTGGGAGAGGTGAGACCGAGGGGCCTGCGCTGGGGGTCAGCACCTTTGAGGGCGGGCACAAACTAACTTTTCTTTCGCGATCCGCGGGCGCCTTCTTCTCTCTGCTCCTTCCGTTCTCCTCGCGCCCGTGTTCCGTCCTCACGCATCAATCCCTCCGTCGCTTGGCTCTCCCGGTCGCTGCCGCCGCTTTGTTCCCCGGGTCGGCCTGGCTTGGGCTGGGTTGGGGGTTTGCGCGGCGCTGGACGGGCATTCCGGGGGGCGGGGGAGCCAGCCCGACCCCAGGCGCTACCAGGGGCGCCCTCCTCCCGTGTCGGCTGTGGGCAAGAGCAGGAGTGCCATCTGGGTTGGGCTTGAGACGTTCTGGGAGTAAGAAGACCCCAGCTAGGGCCCCAGGCCTGCGCGGGTCTCATGCCACAGGACTCGGGCAACAAATTCCTGGCCACTGAAAACTGACGTAAGCTTTTCTGCAGCGAAGTCGGAGCTCCGGGCCTCAGGTTCAGGCTTGGAGGGCCAGGCAGTCCCATTTGCCAACAGTGCCCCAGCTCTTGTGTCTGTTCTCTGTCCAGCTGCTTCCTCATCCGGCCCGAGGGGTGAGGATGGGTCAGCAACAGGTGCTGTAAAGCCTCCCTGTCCAGCAGGCAGACCCCGGCCAGAAATGGGGAGCTATAAGCTCTCCACCCCACCCTTTGAATTCATAGAGAGCCTGGGGCTAGGCCATTCAGCTATTACAGTAAAGCTTAGGTTGGGAGGAGTCTGGGGGCAGACACCTTCCACAGGGAGTGACCCCCTGCGTGTCTGCCTGTGCCTGACCCTTCCAGGCTCCACCTCCTGGCCCACCAGTTGTCTGTGGGTGTCAGAGCCCCAGGCTGTGGAGAACAGGCTGCTGGCCCAGCCTGCCCGAGTGTGTCGTGCTGCCAGGGCCCCTCCTGCCCCCAGGTTGAGGTGCTGCCAGGTGCCCTGGGGCCTCAGTGACTCAGCCTCCCCCTCCCAGAAAGTCACCTCCTCCCCCCAAATACTGCTCTCATGCCTGGCAGCTGTCTCCCCGCTTTGAGTGGCTTGGCTCCTCGTTGACTCAAAAGGGCAGCTAGGGTGGTTTGGGGGCTCCCTGGAAACCCTGTCTTCCTCTTCTTCTGAGCCCCACTTCTGGAACCATTGCAGGCCTGGCCCCGCCTTCAGCAGAGGCACTGCACCTTTTCCAGACCCTTGAGATTTGTCCACTGCTGCTGCCCGAGGCCCAAGGGAATGCTGGCTGCTCTCTGGGTGGGCGCCGGTGCTCCTGAGCCACACTGGGAAGATCGGCGTGCCCAGCCCCAGCCCACCCCTGGGCCATCAGACGCTGCAAGCAGATATCTGTCCAGATTTCCACGCAGCCTCCACCCCCTCAGAGATCGGTTTTCCTGCTTGTGGTGGCAGCTCACGAAAGACCTTGAGGGAGTACCCGTCAGTGCCTAACAAGAAGCCCACTGCCTGGGACACCAGACACACTCCCCCAGGACACCTGGCCCTCCAAAGGGCCAAAGCATGGTACCCTGAGACCTTGGCTTAGACCTAAAGTTTTCCTGCCTCTGCCCGGGACTCCCGATCCCAGATCCCAGCCCAGGGACCAGAATGGGTCGTGAACAGGACCTGATCCTCGCTGTCAAGAATGGAGATGTGACTGGTGTGCAGAAACTGGTGGCTAAAGTCAAGGCTGCAAAAACAAGTGAGTGCTCTTGGTGGGGTGACTGTCTAGCTGAGACCCTCCCCTGAGTGCTCAGGCCACAGAGAGAGGCTTGGGGATCACTGTGATCTGGGGACTTGAGTAGGAGGACTGTCTTATTCTGTACAAGGAATGCCTCTGTGGGAGAGCCAGAGAGGAAGTTGGGTCACCCCTTGCTGTGTATCCTCAGGCAAATCACCTAACTTCTCTGGGCCTCAGCTTCCTCACCTGTCAAGTAAAAGGGTCGAAATATGTTCGTTCAAGGTTTTTTTGAGTGCTACTGTGTACCAGGCTCTGTCCTAGGCGCACTGGGCTGCAGCAATGAATGAAACAGACCCTCATGGAGTTGCCTTTAGCAGGTGGTTTTTCCAGTGTATTCTTTGGAGCCACGAGATTTCTGGCAGCGGGTTGGGAAAGACCGAATAGCTAGAGTTCCGACTCCATCCCCCAACTCTGCATCTGTGTCAGCATAATGGGGATGCCTGTAAGATGGCTTTTAAAAAGAGATCTCTACTACTTTAAAACAAAGTTCACCACTATCTCAGCTCTTGCTAACGCGCTTTTCCTCTGGATTTATCTGCCTGTATCCCCTGGGTGGGGGGGAGGGAGGTGTGACCAAAGCTAACTTTCTAGAGGTTTCTCCAAAGCCTGGTTCTCTAGTCTTGACAGGGTTACAGGAGCCCTGTGCATGGGTGGCCACACTTGAGCCCCATCTCTTGGATACCGCTGTGGTGAGACCCCTCCCCACCCCACACCCCCAAGGAGAGTGGACCTCTGGGCTTCAGGGCAAGCTTTCTGAGCTTTCCCAGGAGGACACTGGACTTGTCCAGAGTTCCTAGACCAGCAGGTAGCCCCTGCCACCAGTTTGGGGCTAGGGGAGGGAAGGTTCCCTCAGAGTCCTGGGGCTGTAGCGCCAAGACACACCTTGGGCCTGTGCACAGGAAGGGGCCCCCCAGACTTTGTGAAGACATCTAATTATCCTCACCCACAACTGGGAATTTGGGGTGCCAGAAGGATGGATTTGAAGGGCCTGGGAGTTGTGCACATGTGTGTGCACCCACTTGCACACCAAGGCAGGAGACCCAAGGTATGGGAGATGGAGATAGTGGCCGGGGGGTGGGGGGTGAGTGGGCATTCAGGGAGTGGTCTGTGTGCCCTGGGGAAGTAGATACAGGTTGAGCAGATGGAAGGAAGGTGCCAAGGAGGTCCCGGGAGGGCCCTGGAGGCCCAAGAGTAGGAGCCACTCCCCCTCCTCCCCTCACCTCTCTGTTGTTTTTGGCGACCTGCCCAGTAGGGCCTTGGTTGAGCTGCTGCTGGCCTCACAGCTCTGGGGCCTCAAAGTGAGGCCCTCAGAAGGGCAAGTGGGTGGGGTCTGGAGGCTGGTGGCGGGAACTTCACAGCCAGGCTCCTAGGCTCTGGGAAGGTGCCTTGTGCCCCAGAGAATGTCTATGGGGGAAGAGATCCCTGCTCTCAGCCCCCAAGGGGACTTGTACAGAATGTAGGCATGGGCATAGAGTGACAGAGTCCCGGGCCTCCTTGTGAGGCCCTGGCACTGAGCCGCCCCTCCTAGTCCTCTGAGAAGCTGGGAAATCTGGTCCAAAAAGGAGATCACAAGGTGATGTTTGTGTTTGTGTTTATGAGATGTTATAATCCCTCAATTCCCTGTGAGATGGGCGTTTCTATATCTACCTTACAGATAAGGAAACTGACACTCAGCGAGGATTAGTGATTTGCCCAAGGTCACACAGGCATTATGTGGTAAATCAGAGTCCCTGTCCTCTCTCCTCTGCTCCCGCACTCGGCTGCCCCTCAGAATTACCCAGTGATTGTTCTGAAAGTGCCGACTCCCTGTTCTTCCTCAGAATGAGAATCATCATAGAGATCTTATGACTCTGCAAATCAAAACAGTCTCCAGGTGACTCTAAAGCAGTTCTCAGAAGGGGGGGCTGGGAACTCCTACTCCGTATCACAGTGAGACAGAAGCAACTGATGGGAAGGGAGGTGTCAGGGCTCCCCTTTCTCCTTCTGGTGGGTGGCTAGAACCTTCTGGCTGGCCAAAGAGAGATGCTCCCTCCACGTCTTCCATTTGATAGCTGGTCACTGGCAGTTTGGCATTCCCTGCCCTCCCAGGTCCTCTTAAAGGAGCAGGTGGCTGGGAGGAGAGAGGAACTGCTGCCCTGGCCTTACCCCTGCCCTCTCTCCCTCCCCCCTACTCCCTTTTCTGAGCTGTCTCCTTCTCTGGCCAGAGGAAATGGAGTGGGCCGAGGGTGGCCCAGTGAGCTCACTTCCTCTGGCTGAGCCTAAATCAGGAGCGACCCTTCCACCCCCAGAGCCAGGCCGGGGAAGAAGATTGTGATACAGGGGAAATGCTTGGAGCCACCGCCAGGAACCAGGACCCTCCACCCTCCAGCCAAGGTCCCAAGCCCAGTCACTCTGAGCCTCTCCCCCACCGCCTTTCCGGCCATTGTTCTGGAAAGAACAGAGCCACCCAGCCTGGCCCTGCCCCTGTTCCTGTCCCTCCTGTCACATTGTCCTGCCACTCCCCGGAGGGGCTGTATCTCACCACTGAGCTGCCCCATTCTGGACTGTCCAGGCTGGCAGCAGCTAGAGGGACTTTTCATGTGTCCTCCCTGCTGACCTCGTTGTCTTCACCGAAGCTCGGAGAGGTGCCCTGGCTGGCCAAGGTCGTGCAGCCAGTAAGGGGGAGAATTTGAACCACTCGCTCCCTGCTTCTAAAGCCCCTTTCCTTTCCATTGCCCTGAATGGTTTTGTGTGACAGGGACTTTCCAAGGGGCCTAGAGGAAGGCTGGGAGGCCTATGTTTCTTTCTAGCAGCCCCCGCCCCCTCTCCCCTTCTGTCACTGCCCAGCTCTGTATTTACCTTTTCTGCCTAGTGCGTAGCTTAGTTCGGCTCAGCCCTAAACGTAGCTGTCCCCTCTCTCCCCATCCCATGCTCCTCACTACTGCGTTGATCCCTCCCTGTTGGAATGAAACCCTGTCTTGCCGGGGTATTCGGGGGCCCACCAGGGCCTGGAGGGCAGGCCTGGACCAGCATGTTGGCATCCTGCCCAGCCTGGGTTGAGCCAGGCCTCCTCCTTCCCAGCAAGGGTGGGTTCCAGCAGGAGGCAGGGGCCCGCCTGTGACAGACATTCCCCTTCCTCTCCCAGAGCTCATCAAGGGCCACCCCCTCCTGTGCCCTGGCCCGTGCCTGGAGCACACCATTCCTGACAGGGATGAACCAGCATCCTGCTCGTGCCCCTGGCCCCTCTGGCCACACCCAGTAGAGAGCCCTGTGCCCGGGGCATGAACATCTCTGCTGGGAGCCTGTGGGTGCAGAATCAGCAGTTATCTCCCTGACAGGAGCCAGTGGGGGGGACTGTACCAGTTTTGCGGGAGGACAGCATGCGGGCCATCATGGCTAACGTGTAAGGACAGCTAAAGGGCAGCGCCTCCCATCTTTGGCTTGCAGGCGATGGTCAGACATTATCCTCACAACCCTGGTGAGCCGGTTCCGTGATTGGCCCATTTTACAGATGAGGACACTAAGCCCGACAGGTTAAGTGACTTGCTCAGGGTCCCACAGCCAGGACATGGCAGAGCCGGGCACAGTGCAGATTCTGTCTGATGCCACCTTCTTCACCACGCTCCACTCAGGGATGCCCCCGGGCTTGAGCCCACTCCTGTCATCTGCCCTGCAACCCTCCAGCTTCTAGTGCCCCTCTCCTTTCTCTCGCAGCCCCCTCGGCCCAGTGGGACAATGAGACACTCCTTAGCCCTTTCAGGCAGGAATGCCAACCATGCGTTCGTGGGCCCGTCCATTGAGGGCACGGCATGCCAGTCCCCCCCTTTCCCGCCCCCTTTGGCTCTATAAACAAGCTGGGCTGGGGGCCCAGGGAAGCCAGGCTACTGCCGCAGCAGCTCCCTGCACTGGGTGCCCTCGAGCTGGTGGGCCAGCGGGCCGGGTGGGGAACCACAGGGACAGGATCGCAGAAGGGCCATGGGGCAGATGCTTTCTTGCACACCAAGAGGTCCGCTGGATTGGGGAGCTGGGTGGGGTGGGAGCATCGGTTAGGATGCAGGTAAGGATGGATCGATCATTCTAGTGTGTCCTGATGCCTTCTCTGACCCCCTAGAGCTCCTCGGCTCCACGAAGAGACTCAATGTCAACTACCAGGATGCTGACGGGTGAGTCTCGAGAGCTGTGGGGTGGGGGAGGGGTAAGGGGAAAGACCTGGGCCCTAGAGTCCCTTCCCCTCTCAAACATGGCCCTTGAATGGTGTTTGCTGAGAGCTCTGGTTCCTGCCCACCCTCCTGCCCGTGGAGTGAGTGAAGGGAGGGAGCCTTGGTGCCTCTCTAAGGGGCCTCCTGGGTCAGATTCCTGCTAGGCCCCCTTTTTCTCCCTAGAGGGTAGGAGCCCTCGGGCTCCTGCTCCCACGGCCCCCTCCCCTGGGCTGGCTGGGGGGGGAGGCCAGACAAACAGGCCTCTCAGCCCAGACACTAAGCTCTTTCATGCTGGAGCCCCGCTGCTCTGCGCTCCCACGGCAGGGCTGGCAGGGTGGGGGAGCGGGGGCACAGTGGGCAAGAAACTCACCCCTGCCAGCCTCCGGGATGAGTCTGGTGTGGAAGACCAGGATTTGGGGGCTGGGGGACTGCTCGCTGACACCTCTGCCCTGTGTCCCACCACCTCAGATTCTCTGCTCTCCATCATGCCGCCCTGGGGGGCAGCCTGGAGCTCATAGCCTTGCTGCTAGAGGCTCAGGCCACCGTTGACATCAAAGACAGCAATGGTGAGACCCCGGTGTGTCCCCTAGCCAGACCCTGTGGTCAGAGTTTGCTCCTGCTACCCCCTAGCAATGCTAATACCTGTTGGCACAGCTTCTCTGCCCTACAAATGCTTTACCTCTTTAATCTTCACAGCCTCCTGGGGATAGTGGGTGGTACTAACACCCCATTACCCAGATGAGGAGGCCGAGGTGACCTTCCTGTCGTGAGGAATCACCCATGGTGGGGGGCAAGGTGGGATTCTGACTTGAGCCCCATACAACCAGATGTTTCCCTGACCAGAGCAGCATCCCTTCCCTTGGGTCTGTCTCCCCCTCCAGCCAGGGTGGGCCTACAGTACGCTCAGTTCCCTCCCCTGACCCCAGTGCATCCCGGGACCTCCTCCTCCGATCCGCCTTCCCTCCTGCAGGCATGCGCCCGCTGCACTACGCAGCCTGGCAGGGCCGGCTGGAGCCGGTGAGGCTGCTGCTGCGGGCTTCTGCGGCTGTCAACGCCGCCTCGCTGGATGGGCAGATCCCGCTGCATCTGGCTGCCCAATACGGACACTATGAAGTGGTAGGAGAGCCTGTTTGCCCACAGGGGCGCTGGAGCCGGGGGGGCAGGGGGCGTGGGGCTGGGCGGTGAGCTGGCCAGGCCAGACGCCTCCCTCCGCTCCCTCCACCCCAGTCAGAAATGCTCCTCCAGCATCAGTCCAACCCGTGCCTGGTCAACAAGGCAAAGAAGACGCCCCTGGATCTGGCCTGCGAGTTTGGGCGGCTCAAGGTGAGGCCTGCAGCCCTTAGGGTGCTAGGGCTCGGGCCCCAGTGGGGTCTCGGGACGAAGCCCTACCTGGGTGTTGGTTGCTGCAGGTGGCCCAACTGCTACTCAACAGTCACTTGTGTGTGGCGCTGCTGGAGGGTGAGGCCAAGGACCCGTGTGACCCCAACTACACCACGCCCCTGCACTTGGCTGCCAAGAATGGCCACAGAGAGGTCATCAGGTACCCACTGCCCCCCCCCACTTCCTTATCCCCTTCCCGCGGAATGGGTGATGTCCCCTCGGTGCTCTGCCGCCCTCTTCACTCTCGCTCTGGATCACTCTCCCAGCCTGGAGCAGCCTGCTTCCTCTCCTGCCCCCACCACCCCTGTGACTCGCCGCCTCCCCCCCCCCCCCCAGGCAGCTCCTGAGAGCTGGGATCGAGATCAACCGCCAGACCAAGACGGGCACTGCCCTCCACGAGGCAGCGCTGTACGGCAAGACCGAGGTAGTCCGGCTGCTCCTGGAGGTCAGTGTGGGCACCCAGGCACCCTGCACGTGGGAGGGGGTCTCCACCCACAGCGTGGTGCTTGGGTAGGCACTGGCCTTGTGACTGGAGAGCAGACAGACCTGGTTCAAGCCCCACTTCTGCCAGTCACTCACTGAATGACCTTGAGCTCATCCCTGAGCCTGTATCTCTGAGCTTCCATTTCTTCATCTGTAAAATTTGAAAGCAGTCGGTACTATTTACTTCTCGGGTGGTTGTGAGCACTGGGGGAAGTGGCGGGCGAAGTTCTTAGTGTGTGCTCACGCTGTGCCCCCAGGGCGGGGTGGATGTGAACATTCGGAACACGTATAACCAGACAGCACTGGACATTGTGAATCAGTTCACCACCTCCCAGGCCAGCCGAGAAATCAAGCAGCTGCTGCGAGGTGAGCGTGTGTGAGGGGACACCCAGCCTGGAGCGGGGGTGGTGGTTGGGGGTGAGGGGGAGAGGGCAGAGCCACTACAGCGGGTACTAGGAAGTGGAGCAGGAGCGACGTCCCAGGAGCAAGATGTCACACCCCCAAACCTGGGGCTGGTCTGGGGACTGCTGTAACAGGAACCTGGGGGAGGGCCATGAAAGGGACAGGAGGGGCAGGAAGACCCCCTAAGGATCCTCAGATGATGCCAGCCCTGCATCTTCTCTCAGAGGCCTCGGGGATCCTGAAGGTCCGAGCGCTCAAGGATTTCTGGAACCTCCACGATCCCACTGCCCTCAATGTCCGGGCAGGGGACGTCATCACGGTGAGGGCCTGGTGCAGGGGGATTGGGCGGGATGCCGGCAGGAAGGGCAGAATCGTGGGTGTGCTTGGGCATCAGTTCCTTGTGGGGAGAGGAAAAGCCGGACCGTAGCTATAGGGCTGGCTGCCTGCCTCCGCTTGGTGCAGGAAGTGATTGATACCAGCACCCCCCATGCCTCCTCTGCCCCAGGTGCTTGAGCAACATCCCGACGGCCGCTGGAAGGGCCACATCCATGAGAGCCAGAGGGGCACGGACCGTGTGGGCTACTTCCCCCCAGGCATCGTGGAGGTGGTCAGCAAGCGAGTGGGCATCCTTGCGCCCCGCCTCCCATCGGTGCCCACCCCCCTCCGCCCAGGCTTCTCTCGGACACAGCAGCCCCCTGCCGATGACCCCCTGCACTCTCTAACCTATGGCCAGCTCCCTCGGGTGGGCCTCAGCCCAGACAGCCCAGGTACATCCTCCCAGAGGGTGATGCTGGGCACCGGGGTGGGCGTCCGGCCTTGGCAAGCTGCCAGTCAGCTGTTGCTGAGGCCAACTGGGGCTCTAACCCCGTTGCTTGTGCCCCTGCAGCAGGTGACAGGAA
Source organism: Cryptoprocta ferox (assembly GCA_028646485.1). Taxonomy (NCBI): domain Eukaryota; kingdom Metazoa; phylum Chordata; class Mammalia; order Carnivora; family Eupleridae; genus Cryptoprocta; species Cryptoprocta ferox. The sequence goes on along the minus strand of CM053565.1, from coordinate 51,535,606 downwards.
TAGCGTGGGCAGCGAGGGCAGTGTGGGCAGTATCCGCAGTGCCGGCAGCGGGCAGAGTTCCGAGGGCACCAACGGCCATGGCACTGGCCTTCTTATTGAGAACGCTCAGGTAGGAGGGAGGGGGCATCGGGGCCAGGACAGAGTCCTACACCCCGCTGTCAGCTCCCCCACGTGCTGAGTAGCTCCTGTCCTGTCTCTAGCCCCTGCCTTCCCCCGGAGAGGACCAGGCATTGCCAGGACTGCACCCCCCATCCCTGGCAGGTAGGAAGGGTAAATGGTACCCGGGCGGGCCCTCCTCCATCCTGCCGCCCCTGATTCCATTTCTTTCCCTCTTGAAGACAACCTGAATCACCGCCCTCTGGTCAACTACCACTCTGGGGAACAGCTCTTCACCCAGGACGTGAGGCCGGAGCAGCTGCTGGAGGGGAAGGTGTGACTCCCCCACCGGGAAGTGGGCTGTGGGCCCGGGGTGGGATGGGCCTCAGTATGGACTCAAGCCCCTGCTCTGGCCAGGCCCCTAGGGGAGGCTGGGGCTGGTGGCTGGGCCCTGGCCTCGGCTCTTCCTCCGTGGACTCTGCTCTGTTAACTTCACCCTCTGCCCGCACGCCACAGGACGCGCAGGCCATTCATAACTGGCTGAGTGAGTTTCAGCTGGAAGGCTACACCGCCCATTTCCTGCAGGCTGGCTACGACGTGCCAACCATCAGCCGTATGACGCCTGAGGTAGGTGCCGCAGCAGGAAGGCAGCAGAGGGCCCAGCGGGTAGTGGAGGGGGCCTAACGGCACGAGTCTGTGTGGCAGGACCTGACGGCCATCGGGGTGACCAAGCCTGGGCACCGGAAGAAGATCGCCACAGAGATCGCTCAGCTCAGCATCGCCGAGTGGCTGCCCAACTACATCCCGGTAAGCAGGTGGCTGGCGCCTGCGCCCACCTTCGGCCATGGCTCTGCGGGCCCTTTCCGGCTTGGGGGCTGAGGCTGGCTGGGGACCCGGCTCCACTGGGGTCCTTTTCCAGGCGGACCTGCTGGAGTGGCTGTGCGCGCTGGGGCTGCCTCAGTACCACAAGCAGCTGGTGAGCAGCGGCTATGACTCCATGGGACTGGTGGCCGACCTCACCTGGGAGGAGCTGCAAGAGATCGGGGTCAACAAGCTTGGTGAGGACTGCGCTGGGGCCTTCTGCCCGGGCCCCCACGTGCCTCCCAGGGTCTCCGAAACATTTCAGCGGTCAGGCCTGGAAGGGAGAATGGGGTCCAGGAGCAACTAAGGTGACCCTTTGCAGCCCCTACTAACCCTGTTGCCTCTACCGGTCCCATCTCAGGTCATCAGAAGAAGCTGATGCTGGGAGTGAAGCGGCTGGCCGAGCTGCGGCGGGGCCTGCTGCAGGGGGAGGCCCCAGCTGAAGGTGGCTGCCATCTAGCCAGAGGCCCGGAGCTGATGGCCATTGAGGGGCTGGAGAATGGGGACAGTCCGGCTGCAGTTGGCCCACGCCTCCTCACCTTTCAGGGCAGTGAGCTGAGCCCAGAGCTACAGGCAGCCATGGCTGGGGGTGGCCCTGAGCCGCTCCCCCTGCCCCCTGCCCGCTCTCCCAGCCAGGAGAGCATTGGAGCACGCTCACGAGGGTCCGGGCACTCACAGGAACAGCCTGCCCCCCAGCCCAGTGGTGGAGACTCCGGCACCCCACAGGAGAGGAACCTTCCAGAGGGCACAGAACGGCCCCCTAAGCTTTGTTCCCCACTTCCTGGCCAAGGCCCCCCCCCTTATGTTTTTATGTATCCCCAGGGCTCACCCTCCAGCCCAGCCCCAGGGCCACCTCCTGGGGCACCTCGTGCCTTCTCCTACTTGGCTGGTCCCCCCGCCACTCCTCCGGACCCACCTCGGCCCAAGCGCCGGTCCCATAGCCTAAGCCGCCCTGGCCCCACTGAGGGGGAAGCAGAGGGAGAGGCTGAAGGGCCAGTGGGCAGTGCCTTGGGGAGCTACGCCACCCTCACTCGGCGCCCGGGACGCAGTGCCCTAGCTCGGACCAGCCCTAGCCCGACTCCAGCTCGAGGGGCTCCCCGCAGCCAGTCCTTTGCCCTTCGTGCCCGACGCAAAGGCCCGCCACCCCCTCCCCCTAAACGCCTCAGCTCCGTCTCCGGCCCCACCGCTGAGCCACCTCCACTAGATGGAAGCCCAGGGCCCAAGGAGGGGGCCTCTGTGCCCCGAAGGCGAACGCTAAGTGAACCCACCGGCCCATCAGAGCCCCCCAGCCCACCTGCCCCAGCTGGCCCCGTGTCGGACACAGAGGAGGAGGAGCCAGGACCCGAGGGGACACCCCCATCTCGGGGCAGCTCAGGGGAAGGGCTCCCGTTTGCCGAGGAGGGGAACCTGACTATCAAACAGCGGCCGAAGCCAGCTGGCCCCCCACCCCGGGAGACGCCTGTGCCCGCTGGCCTCGATTTCAACCTCACAGAGTCAGACACTGTTAAGCGGAGGCCCAAATGCCGGGAAAGAGAGCCGCTGCAGACGGCACTTTTGGCCTTCGGAGTGGCCAGTGCCACGCCCAGCCCCTCTGCCCCCCTGCCCTCCCAGCCCCCCGGCGAGGCCCCCTCCTCAGCTTCTCCCAGCCCTCCCCGGCCTGACCCTAGCAGCCTTCCAACTCAGGGAGCTCCGGCCCCTCTTTCTTCCGGCTCCCCAGCCCCGCCCCCTGCTCCCCCCTGCTCTGGGCCTGCTCTGGAAAACTCAGCGGGGAGTCGGCGACATGGGGAGACCGAGCCCCCAGCTTCCCCCGCTGCCCTCATCAAGGTGCCAGGTGCAGGTACGAGGCAGGGTCTGTGGCGGGGTGGGGGGCACTGTTTGCAAGCCTTGTGTCAAGCCCAGCCAAGTCACGGCCAACCTTTTTTGTCTCTGCAGGAACAGCCCCCAAGCCTGTGTCTGTGGCCTGCACCCAGCTGGCATTTTCTGGCCCGAAGCTGGCTCCTCGGCTTGGCCCCCGCCCCGTGCCCCCTCCAAGGCCCGAGAGCACTGGAGCCGTGGGCCCTGGCCGGGCCCAGCAGAGACTGGAACAGACCAGCTCATCCCTGGCAGCTGCACTACGGGCCGCAGAGAAGAGCATTGGCACAGAGGAACGAGAAGGGTGAGGGGTACTGGGTGCTGGGTGGCCAGGGAGGGAGAGAAGGCTGTAGTGAAGGAACAGCTCCTCCTGAATCCTCTTGCCGGGGTCCTAGGAACGTGGTGGGGGGAGGTCCCCCAGACAGATCCTTAGGGCCAGCGCAACCCCTATTAAAACAGGAGGAGCCCAGGTTCTAACGTTCCCCAGAGGTGGCCTCTGGGGAATCCTGGGGGCCACCACTTAAAGGCACGTGGGGCTTGAGCACAGCACTTCCTCCTGGGCCCCGGAGCTCTCACTTAAGGGACAGTAGCGCCTGCTGCCCTCGCAGGCTGGTAGAAACAAGGGGCACAGAAAGTGTCTGGCACCAGCCAGGTGCTCAGGAACAGCCCCTTGGCCGCCCAGGGCAGGTGGGGTACATTCTGATCTGACCCAGTCCTTCCCCCGCTCCAGCCCTCCCGACCCATCCACCAAGCACATTCTGGATGACATCAGCACCATGTTTGATGCCCTGGCCGACCAGCTGGATGCCATGCTGGACTGAGACCCTCTGGCGGCCTTCAGCGGTGCCCGTCGTCCGGACCTGCGGCGTCTGTTGCCTTTGCCCCCGAGCAGGGTCCCCCCTGCTGCTCCAAGCCAGCGGCCCTTCAGCACTGCGGCTCCAGGGGGCGGTCTCCATGACAGGCTAAGGGGACCTGTCAGAACCTCACCTGGCAGCAGGGCTCCCTCCCGCTGTGTAATCTGACCAGACAGCCCTGCCCCCCTGGACAGGGACCCTGGTAAGAGCGTCCTCCGCCCTCCCACCACCTCCGGCGTCTCAAGTCCCTGTGCCGAGGACATACTCACACCTGCTCTGCTGTGCCGTCCTGGCACTCTGAAAGCTGTGTGTCTGCCCCAGTGCCCACAGAGGTACACAGGACATGTAAATAGGCAGCCGGGGGCTTGCTGTAAGCGGCAGTGGCGGTGCCTAGGCCAGCCTCTGCCCCGGCCTGCCCTCAATGAGGCACACAGCCAGTGGGCGTGGGGGCGGTGGGATTAACAGATCCCCAAAGTCCAAACTTTTTCAACTGTAAATGTTATTTTTTAAGCAGAGAGAAATGCATATATTTTAAATGGAATTTATTCTATCTATAACCACCTGAGAGGACACAGGGGAAGGGGCTTCGGACCACAGCAAGAGTGCCCACTGCCCACCTCAGGGCTGGCAGCCTGATCTGTGTTGGTCCAGGCCCCGGCTCTGTAACCATTAACCTCTTCTCCCAACTAACACCAATGAAAGTGTCATTCCACATGATCGGGCTGTGTGTTTGGATCTGTGCCATGGACCTGTGGGCCCAGCGTTCTCACCTGAGCCAGACCTGAGGGCTCTTGCCAGTGTGGAAGGAGGAAGGCTTGGGCCCTCCCTTCACTTTCGGGGCTCCCTCACCAGCCAAAGTCTTGGGTGGGCCCCTTAGTGGCTGCCTCATGGACCAGCCACAGATTTTTCTTAAGCAATTTACAAGTTTTAATACAAACCAGTCTACATTCATTCCTAAAAGGCTCATTTCCAGTAAAAAATATACACCAGTAAAAACATTCTCACAGGAGAACGAGGGCAGGGGGCCAAGTGGAGCCCTGGGCCGCATCCCCAAGACTGAGGCTCGAGGCCAGCTTGAAGGCAGCACAGGAAGAGGTGCCAGGGCCAGCGGGGGTCTTCATCTTCCGGTCTGAGCATGAAGCTCCCCCGTAGGAGGAGGGAGGGGAAACACTCAACCACACCCAGGCCCGTACCCCGGGAAGACAGGTTGGGGCACAGGGAGGATGCATCACCACTGCTGCCTTTGACGGTGGCCTGTCTGGACCTCCCATGGCTGCTGCCACTGAGGTCCTGGCCCCACAGTTCATGGCTCTGCCCGGAGACCCAAGAGCAGAGGACCCTGGGTTAAGAGCCCCTAAAGGGGGGCAGCCCACGGGTGGAGAGGGCTAAGGGCCCCTCTACTAAGTGCACTAGGTCATACATTCAAGACCAGACTGTCCTGATGCCGAGGCCACGGCTCCTCCACGGTGAGCCCTGGGGGTCAGGACGACGGCTGGGTCTGACGCAGAGCTGGGCCTCCACTGCCATGGGGCGCGAGAGGAAACCCTGAAACCTTCACAATACCAACTCCCCAGACTCAGGAACTGGTCTGGCTTTACCCCCAGGATCAGGGCAACTATGGCCACTATGGCCAATGGCTCAGAAGGGGGAGTTCATGCCCAGTTTCGTTTCAAACTGCAGTTTCTGTCGCTTCTGGTAGCGAACCCGGACCCTGGTGAGGCAGGAGATGAAAGCACAGGTTAGGGCAGAACCCCAGACCGCGAAAGGGCAGGGACCCCAGAGAAGGAGGGAAATCCAGGCAGCGGGCAAGTGGGGGAATAGTGCCTGGGAGGTGACAGGCTTAGGGAACGCACCTGCCCCCCGAGCGAGGGCCCCATTGGTGGCTCACCGAATCTCATGCAGCTTCACTATCTCGTTGGTGACCACCACAAGGACCAGGGAGAGGCAGCCCAGGAGCCATGTCAGCAGGGGTACGTCCTCCAGGCCAAAGTGGACACGGCTGTCCCTGTGCGTCCACAACTGCAGGTCCACGGCCGTCTGGACCACCTGCCCCAGCAGACTGCAGAGGCAGTGACAGCCGCACATGAACTTGGTTCTTCTTGCCTCCCACCCTGCTTTTCTCAGTACAAGTAGCTCAAGGGGGACAGCATTCAACCTCTGGCTCAACTCCTACCTTCAAGCCCTAGTCTTGCCAAAGTCCCCTGCCCCTCCCCTACCTCCACCCGGAGATACTCACACCACGGGCACTGTCACTGCCCACCAGAGGTTTGTTAAGGGGCTCTTTCTCCACAGGGGCTTGGTGCGATGCACGTGGGTGATAGAAATGAAGACTGGAGAAAACAGGGTGGGGGGGCGGTGTCAGACTTCCCACCGGCCGAGGCCTTGTCCCCGGGGTGCCCCATCAGCCACCACTGGCCCCTCCCTGGGAGCCCCTCACCTGTGTGCAGGACGGTCAGGGCTGCAGTGAGCTTCTGGGCCGTCAGCAGCCCGTTGGCAAAGTCGTCAAACCAGGCCGGAGCTGTGTCGGCATGACTGCCAAAACAAGGGGTGGACTCAGCCCCCGCTGGGCCCCGGGAAAGTGGGGGTGGGGGGAGGAGGGCAGGCTCAGGACCCACCTGTTCAGCATGATGGAGGAGCAGTTGGTGAGGTTGTGGGCCCGGGAGCTGTCACAGAAGCTCTGCAGTGTGAAGCCAAAGCAGATGAGGCACGAGCTGACCGTGAGGCTGAATTTGAGCAAGAAGCAGAGCAGGAAGTAGTGCTGGGTCTGCAGAGAAAAGGGATGCCTGTCCCTCGCGTGGCATCGGCCCCTCCGGCCCCAGGCTCAGCGGGCTCTCCAGGAAATGGGCAGGCGCAGGGGCTGAGGACCCTTCCCGGCTCCACACCACCACCTCCCCTTCGGCTCGGGGGAAGCTCTGACGGAAGCCCCTGTCTCTCCCCCGAGGCTCTGTCCTCTCCACACACACACGCACACATGCACACACGCACACACACGTCCCTCAGGAAAGGCCCAGGCTCACAGGCTCCACATTGCTTACCTTCTTAGGAATGGACTGAAGGTTCTTCCCTGTGGCCATAGACATGATGGAGCTATGCGGGGGCTTCCCCAGCAGCGAGATGCTGAAAAGTAGGGACTGGGTGAAGTGGGGTGACTGTGACATTTTGTCCCCCAATTTCCACGTGGGTGGCCTTTTGGGAGTTTTGGGCCGTGAGGGCAGGTCTGGGAGGAGATGGGATAAGACGAGGGAGAGAGTGCCTCCGGCGCCAGGAGACGTGAGCACTGAGTGGGTCTCCCAGAACCTGGGCTCCCGGGACTGCTCGGTGACATCCCGATCCTGCCTGCCTGGGCACGGAGGGGCGGCATGACTCTCACCTGAGCAGAGGGTAGCAAAAGCAGGACAGCCACAGGATGTCAGTGGTACTCAGCAGCGGTGGCAGCTGGACGAGGCAAGAGAGGAACTGGACCAGGAGAGCCCAGGAAGCATGATTAGATTCTAGCAAAGAGTGGGATGCCTGGAGCCCCAGGGCTGCCTGGGCCTGTGCCCAGACAGGTGCCCAGAGGAGCTGGGGCCACAGGGGCCACCATTCTGCTAACAGGGTCATCTCCAAAAGCCCAGGGGTTCCACAGAGGGTAGGGGGCCCCTAGGCTGTGCTGCATCCTCCCGACCCGCCACCCCACCCCTCAACTGGCCCTGGGCGGAGGAGCGGACAGGGGAGGGGCAAGGTCTGTGCAGGCCCCACCTCACCTGGATGACCACGAGAGTCAACTGGCATTGCAGCAGGAAGAGGAAGCACTTGCGAATGCCGTAGGTGGCATGCCGAGCCTAGGGACCGGGAGGGACAGATTGTGGCCGGGCCTACAGCTGACAAATCTCAGCCAAGAGCCAGACGCCCCCAAATGCTCCTGCTAGGAAAGGGTGGAGGCAAATAAAAGTGCCCGAGAAAGCCTCTCTTGGAAGTGAATCTGCCCCTGGGAGCCCAGGTGGATCCTGGGTCCCTATTCCCCATCCCACACAGGCCCCACATCCCTGTCCCCTCCGCCTGCCTGAGCCCCCACCTGCTCAATGAGCCGGATGATGCTGATGGTCTCTTCTTGGCGAAAGGTCAGGGAGCAGGGCAGGCTGTTGAGCTGCCCCGAGAGCTGCAGGGGAGAGAGGCCATCCGAGGCCTGGGCCATGCTGGTGCTGGTGGCGTAGCCAAAGGTCTCCCAGGAGCAGCGGGATGGGTACAGGGGATCCAGGGCAATGCTGTTCGGCGTGGGGGGGAAGCATACCCCTCAGCAACACTCTGCAAAGACCCCATCTCCCACGGGACTAGGCAAGCACCTGCTCTCTCTCTCTCCACCATGTCCATGTCCCTCGATCCCAATCAGGGCTAGAGCGGCTGTAGAACATGCCCCAGCCCCATGTAAGCCCCCGCTCTAGGGTGTCGTCCTGACCTGATGTCGCTCTGGAGGAAAAGGCAACTGTTCCGGAGGTTGGCAGAGCTGCCCAGGCAGCAGGTCACTTCCCCGTATTCCTGCATGATCTTGATCATCTCACACATGGCTGGGGGTGGGGGGAACAGTCAGGGGGCACAAGAGTCAGGCAGGCAGAGCCCTGTGTGAGGCTCCGGGCAGAGACCCACAGGGCAGGAGAACAGGAGACGGGGAAGCAGGCCCCTCTTTGGGACAATCCTACCCCCAGGAGCATGAATATCACGGAAGGACTGTCACTTCTGACTCCCTAGAATGGGCACTCCCACAGCTCCAGCCCCCTGGATTCCCCAGCTCGTCCAGCCCAGACTCACTCTACGGTACTCACTCTCGGGGGTACAGTCGGTGAACAGGGGCACCAGCAGGGGCACGTTGTCGATGTTCTGCAGGTGGGGACGCACTTGGTGGATGCCTCGGGGCAGCTTGGCCTGCAGAGAGCAGAGATGCCAGTAGCCTCAGGATCGGGGAGAAGGGTCAGTCCCTCCCTGCCCCCCTTCTTGGGCCTGGCCATTCAGCTACCTCTGGGGGTGGAGGGGCACAGACCCTGGCATCATACCCGGTTGCAGTCCTCCAGGAAGCTGGGGAGGTCGCTATCTGTCGGCTGGAAGCTAATGAGGTCGGAGTGACCTTCCTCCTCCATCAGAAGGAGCCCTTCTGCATCGTCTCGGGACACTGTGGAGATGAAAGCCTGTCCTTCACCTTGGAGTCAGCCTTTCTGGGGGCCTTCCCTTGCCCTGAAGATGGCAGAGAACTTCCAGCTTCCGGGTCTCCTCTCCTTCACTGTCAACTGCTGTTACCGCAGGGAGACGAGAGCCATTTTCCCAGGGAATGCACTTATCAGGAAAGATCTTTGGCTCTTTCTACCTGTAGCTCCCAGCAGAGAACTGCCCACACCCACCTCGTCCCCACCACGAACCATCGCCCTTACCCTGATTCAGGTCATCATGCAGGGAGCCAGCATGGCTGGGGCTGGAAGGGGGGATCTCAGAGCCAGGCATGTCCCCGTTGGGCGTGAGAGAGATGTGGCAGTTCCAACCTGTCTCCAGGCCCATCTTTTCTGCGAACACCTGCAAAAGGCAGATGGCAATGAACAGACGGGCCCACAAGCCCATAGGAGAAAGGATCAGGGGCAGAAGAGGGAGATGGCTGTCCCCACCTTGCTTTTGAGCTCATCCTCCAAAGAGAAGTAGACAAAGCGGATGCAGGCGTTGACCAGCCCGTCTATGAGGCGCACAATGTCCAGCCGGGCCTGGTACTGGGAGGACACCATGCCC